>JAWQRJ010001380.1:0-16068 GCA_033557515.1 Diorygopyx duplodentatus
TGATTTCTAAAGCGTGGGATAGAGTACTATCCAAAACAATTGCCAATTGTTTTAGACATGCAGGATTTGCAAAAATTCTGGATACCGGAAATATTGGATATTATGAAGAAGTTGAAATTCCTCTGGCTCGGTTGGCTAATGATAATTTTAATGAACAAATTGCAGAAGGGATATTACCCACCTCTCAGGGCCAAAACGAAATCGAAAATGAGCCCTTAGAAACGGAAGAATTTCAGCCACCATCTGCTGCAGAAGCTCTTCAAGTCATTGCTGTTATTACAAATTTTGTTTTCTATGGCAATTTATCAGACAAAAAATTAGTAAAGAATGTTAATGTTTTAGAGAAAAAAAATCGAATCTATTTACTTTGATGTGACGTGCAAAAAACAACGTAAATTTACGGATTATTTTAAATAATTAAATGACATTGTATGCATACATACTATAAACCTACACGTTATACTATGTATAATGTGTAATAAATGTTTTAAAGAAATTGTACTTCTTCCTACCAACTCCAAATTTTCAAAATTTTCAAAGTTTTCGAGCTTTATTCGTTCCCCCTATATTTCTAATGGAAAAACCAGTTTGCTGAGATAATCATCTCATTGGCTTATTTCGGCTATTTTCTTCTGACACAATTTTTCGTCTTCTAGGTGATTTTCTTTTCCAGTATTAAAGAAACACACAACAATACGTTCCTTTACTAAAGGTGGGGAAGAAGATATGTGACCACAAACTAATTATAGTAATAATAATAATCACACCCTGATTACCACTCCTCAAGTCAACCGCTACTAGGAAAGTTTCCTGTTTAATCAACAATGGCATATATGGTTTATTACTGGTTTTACTTTTATTACTTATTACTGGTACTTATTATAATGGTTTTATTACTGGTTTCTATATTTATAGCAACATGAAATTTTATATTGAACTTCTAAAAAAGTTTTTATGTTAAAATGCAAAACAAATCATCTTTAGAAAAGGTGAGATACAATTTATCCAAATTTTAATATTAATTGAAGCGATTTTGGTAATATGTAGAAAAAATCCATTGTTCCACACTTACAATTACTTTTTCTCTATTTATTTATAGTTCTAGAATACACCCGTGAAATATTGCAGAGTAAGTTTTTGGAAAACCTGTATATAGAACTACAAAATTCTACTTACGTCCATGAAAAATAGCAATGTTATGCCTGATAGTAATGACGTCAGCTTGAAATTCGCTCAGTTTCGCATACTCGTTGCATTTAACTTTTTTCTGTAAAACAACCATATTTGCGTGAGTGTACCAAAGTTGATTGGCCCTCCACTCCAATTCTTGATCCGGCCATTGCTCGCCTTGTTGCTTGGGGTCCATTTTGTGTGTCACATTTATTGGTAACTAAATTTTTTTATGGTATAAAAACCGACGACTTCCGCCAACATTCATGCTATGCTTACCCATGATTTAATCCTTTCCAAAATAAATCCCAGCAGATAATTTAAGTTTTCCCGCGTAAGCGGACAAGTATCCTCGGCCTTTGAAATCTTGCAAATCGAGCAAAGTGGCGTTTCGACATACTTTCCATTCATCGTTACTTCAGACGAAGTTGTCAAATTTAGGGTGTTTTTTTCCGCAATCGCGTTATTTTCCGTCCTAGAACTGGTCGGCTCCAGATTGCAAGTATCCGGAACATTCTCATTTTCATTATTCGTAAGCTCCACGACAGAAATGTCTTTTAGTGCTTCGAAGTTGGTGTTTAAATTACTTTTATCGTTAAGGAATTTTAGGGTATTGCTTGTGAACGAATTGCTCCTTTTGGAACACTCCGCATGAAACACCCTGTGACAATTGCTGCAGTTTTGAACAGAGCCTGCTAGATGACATTCTATGCAGTACCAATCCCTACCATCGTTTACTGGCTATATTTAAAAAAAAAAGGAAAAAAAAATGTGTTATTACCTTAATACATCTCTACTACACCTTTACTGATTCTTCATAAGGGATTCTATAACCATCAAGAGAAGATGAACCAGTTTTCGCACTTTTAACCTTTTTATTCTCTCTAAAAAAATATTTTAAAAAAATTTTACTTCTTCGATTTTAGATATAAAAATTATTTAGTAATTTTTCTCACAGTATTAATTTATCCGACAAAGCGTGAATAACGTATATTTCGGCTTGTTCAGTTGTACAGCCGGTCTCCTTTAGTAGGTATTGTGTGATTTTCGACAAATCGACCACTTGATGGTGACTGCCGAGAATTTTTATCGCGTCCCAAATTTGATGGACAACAGTCGGATCTGTGCGTCGTCGCACTGACATTTCTGAAATGTGAAATTCATTTTCAAAATTGATCTGGCTATTGTGACAATAGCACTTAAGAAACAACAAATATTAACGTCTACTTCTCCACCGTCTATTGAGAAACTGGTATGTTAAAATTATTTAGAGTTTAAACTTGAATTTAAAGCTTGAAGTAAAACAATTAAGAAGATAACACAACCAAGAAGTTCCTGTTTTTTGAATAGAAGAGTTTATTTATGCCTAAAAATATTAGATAGATATCTGTTTTAACTTTTTCAATTATTTTCTTTTATGTAAATTTATTAAAACAAGCATTCACCGTCACCTCTGTTTTATTAAATATTTTAAGCCCAACTGAAATGGGCATAAAAATAGATAGGATGTTTCAATTGTCTAATAATTAAACTAAGGACTATTTTCTTTCTAAGCAAAATTCATTATTGATGATGGTCTGTTTCATATTTAACAGGACATGTTTAACATTCAAAATAATGCAACTTTAATCAGATTATTTTCCACGTTTCGAGGATTGTAATTATTTACATTTTTGGGATTGAATATTGTTCATTTAATTCCAAAGCTTTAATGTTCAATTTTAAATTTGTATTAATCAGTCCTGTAACAAAGATGTAACAAACATTATTATTAATATTATTACTATCTAATAGACTTTTTAATTACCTCAAAGAACTGTACACCATTATCTCAAACCACTATCCACAAAACAGTTAGATTTAACTGTCACCACTACAATAGGGGTACTCTTAGAATACCTTACATAAATTCTACATAACACTGTTTTAACAAACAGTTATTGTAAAGCGTTCATAAGAAATTGTTCGTAGCCAGTAGAAATGAACAAAATATTTATTTCAATCGGTAGTATCCAAATTATAACAGCTTTTTTCGTGACGGTTTACTTCCTAATTCTCGTGTGGAAAAAACACAAATGTGCAAACACAAAATTCTCAATTTTACACGCGCTGTCAACGATAATATTAGGAGGATTGTACGTCTACGCTTCTGTGTCAGCATCGAACGTCACACCGGAAGAAGTTGAGAACAACATGAATAATTTCATGAAGTATAACTTGTACGGACACGAAAATTACATCGAGGAAATTATGGAAATGCAAAAGGAGGGGAATATGAAAAAAATTAACGAGAGCACCGAAGAGGTTACCTATTTTCAAAGAAACTTAAACGTCGCATATCCACAAATCAATATCACGAGATACGAGGTTAAAGAAGATAACTGTACCGAGGTTTTCTATAGATATTTACTGTTAATTTATTCATTTATTCACGGAATTACATTTTTGGTATACCATTTAGGGAAATGTAAAAATATCGATACCAAAGTCGAAGATACCAAAAGTCAATCTTCAACATCTTTATCAACAATGAGTACAGATACGTTCAATTCTCATAAAAGCTTAATAAAAATCGATACTTTAAAGACAAGCATTACGATGTTATTAGCTTTGGGAATTCCAATAATTTCGACGTCCCCTTTATTTATGATGACAACCTCGAGAAATGTACAAAGAAACATAACGGAGCCCCAAATCAAAATGGACGAAGGAATATCAAACATGGATGGTTTTAATAAATCGACAATGAAAGAATTTGACGTAGTGATCAATAATGTAATGAACATCGTAAACAATATGAGCTTAGAAGTGGCGAACGAACCATTTAATTTGAACCATTTCAAACCGGCAAATTTTTACGATTTCCAAACGAAATGCGAGCCACAAAGCATGTTATTAAAATCATACTTATTCGTAGTGTTCGTATTGTGTTATTTGCTTGTCGTAACGTACGTCATTAAAGTGTTTGCAACAGAAAACATATCCAAAGATTGGCAAGAGAAAAAGAGGCTTATTATTAGCTTTCTAATTACCTGGTTACCAGCAATTTTTGAACTGATTGTTAGAGTGTTTATCCTGCAAAATTCGTCGTCAACTCTCTCCGAATTGTTGTTGATTTTTGGAAATTTTCACCAAGTTTTGGTAAACATAACCAACACGTACCTTTCGAATGGCAACTTTAGAAATCAAAACTTTGTCGAACCTGTTTCATGAATCTGAACGCTAAAACCACTAAAACCAAGTTTCTATTCCCTAAAATTAAATTTAAAGCCAAACTAGTATCATTTCGCGATAACAACAAACAACACTGGTACATTTTACAGGAAAGCTATTTTAACTAATGGCCATATCTGCTACAGCTTACGCTAATACCTAATGTGTATTTAAAAATGTTAAGGTAATTATGTAGAATATACATGTTATTATGTTGATTAAATAGCAAAAAAATAAATATTACAATCAAGAAAAGTGTATGTCTTTTTATTATTAATTTAAAAATTATAAATAATCGTACAATTTAAATTTACCGCCATAACTGTTTTATTGATTGTTCTGATTTAAAATGCATATGTGTAATCGCATTATTATTATTATTGTAACCGCAAAATTGTACTTATATTGTTTAAAATTGCTATAGAAGCATTTAAATTTAATTTATAATTAATCCTTATTTCAAGTGATTTAAAAAAATGATATCTGTATTACCGACCACTTTCAGTGTTATGAAAAACGGATATCCGGGAAACCAGAGGGCGCGTTAAAAATAGAAATCAAGTAAAATATATCTTTATTTCAAATAATCTTCTTATACAATTAAATATTAATTATCACAAACACACACATTTTAAATATCATAATTTTCATCTTCAATGTAAATACGAGCAGCACAAATTATACGGTACATCATTTTATAAATTTCCAAAAATCACAAATATACTTAAAGCTTAATAGGTCAGTATAAATTATAAAATATTAACACTAGATTTCAAATTAGTAAAATGACGACTGAGAACTTTCACAAAAGCAAATTATTAGGGGTTGACAAAGTTTGTGTTATATATCTTTTATTTGGTTTAATTTTTCTATTGATTTGTGGAGGTTAAAAAGTGGTTTGATAAAGGTCCTTCATCTGCATATCCTGCTATTTCCTGCGGTATTACAGCACTTTCTTCTATCCCGATGCAAGGTCTGCACATACATTCCAACGGTGCCTTCGTAGTCACCTGTAAGTTGCGAAATTTGAATTTCCCGCCACTTTTTATTTTTATTGATTGTTTTCAAACAAAAAATTACGTAAAAGTGGGAGATAAGATAAAAAATTGATTGAGACGGTTCAGAATAGATTTATAATTAATTTAAGTTATTTTTTTGCGTTCCTTGCAAAAAAATAGCACAAACTAGGAAACCTGTTTTACCGATTCACTCAATTCTGAAATGTTTTATAAAATGGCTTTCAATGTTGTTTGTGAACGTGTGTAGCACCGAAGAGTGAAAGAAGTTATTAATCATTTAGTATTAACAGCGAAACGAGGCAGATAAACCGTGAGTAGTAGCTATATGTGTAATTTTGAGGTTATATATTCTAATGATGTTTTTTGGCACTGACCTTCTTAAATTTCTTTTCTCCGGGTTTTGCTTTGGGGCAAAACAGGGAGACTGAGGCCTCCCTTTCTCCGGACTCCTGGCAGCACATGCAAGACCTCTCCATCTGCCAAATTTTACTTCCAGATACCTGTAAGGTAGGTACGGAAAATTTTGTTCCTTTTGTTTACTTCGGAAAGATTGTTGGCAAGCCGAATGTTGTTTGAACTTTTTAATTTGCTACGTTATGATTAGGTGCATTAAGCGTTTACTTACTTGTAAATAGGATGCACATCGTCCGATACAAGCGTAGCTCGGGATTGGTTTGTGTATACATCCGGGATATTGTAAAACATGTATTACAGGGGTTAATTGACATTCATCCGTTGTACCGCTGCCTTCTGCAGCTCTAAGACGGGGGTCTGTACACGTTATGCTTATAACCAGCATGTGAAATAATAGAGATCCACCAAAATATTGAAAAACTACAAAAAAATTGATCATTCGAAAAAAACTTTTTGGGATAAATTTAAAATTTTATTTAAATAAAGTATTTACCTGTATTTAAAGTTGATAGATGCATTTCTCTAGAAGAATATTGACGTACAACGGAATGTTAGGGCGTCGGGAGCTTTTATATTATCACAACAGCGAAGTATTGTATTTTTCGAAAAAATCGGTAGAGTGACATACGTTGCCGTTTTTGCGTGGAAAATGGTTTAGATAAAGCTATAACGTGTAAAACTCCAGGGGACCCCATACAACCACTTAAATAGTGTGCTTAATAGCTTGTAGACACCGCATGGAGTCTTGTATTTTTGTTCATAGTGTTATGTTTCTTACGTTTTCCCTAAAGTGCTTTTGCATATTTCGTTACAGGGCTAAATATGCATAATTATCATAGACACAAACATTAATATCACAGCAAACCTCTTAGTATGACCAACTTGTTATATGTGACAGGATATATTACATCTGGAGATTTGAAACCTGTTTTGTAGATAAAAATGGCTTTTCAAAAACTGGTATTACAGATAGCTGGTTGTGATGTATCAATTTATTCATTTCAAATAAAGAATATAATGTCTTCTATGATTAATTGTTCACATAATTTTTCTAACAGGCAATTTTCAAGAAGAACATAAAGCATTAAACCGTGCCCTTGAAATTTTTGTTACATAATTTAGGATGTTATCTCCAATAACAATTGGATGTTATCACCAATTCTATTCAACAATTGAGTCTTGCTTTGTCTATCCCCTACGAAAAAAGGTAAAGTGATATAAATATATGGCTTTACAACTTAATAATAACTTTAAATAAATTTACAACCTTAGTCAGGTCTTCTTTGTGAAAAATATTTTATGGTAATAAAAGACGCATTTGGAGACTCCCCAATATTATTCTATGTAACAAAGATGTAAACCCACAAAATGTAAGCAGGACAAAATCTTCGAATTCCCAGAATTACTGTTTTCGAGTGCATAATTTGAATTAAACAAACTTCCTAAAACTAAAAATAAAGAAGTATTCTTTGAAATGTCAATCTCAATTCTGAATCTGAATCTGTCAGTTTCAAGCAACCACTTGATTCTTGAGTAAAAATTCCACAGAAATAGTTTAATGTTAGTTTTTAAATAACATTAAACCAATAGACCAGTGATTCTCAACCTTTTGTCATCACGGTACACTTTTAATAATTAAAAAATTTGGCGGCACACTAACAATAAGATAAATTTAAAAGAATTTTACTTGGTTAATTGATTGATGTACCTATAATGCAGGGTAAACCCGTCCATTAGGAAGATATTGGGAATGGATAAAACTAGAAGAAAATTTGGATCTGAATATGATAGGAAGAGAACTAAAAGATGAACATATTTTCAATAAGCTGACGGTTGCGGTTATATCGGAAATTGACAACAGCTTTGTTAATTTAAATGGAATGGCACAAATTTTAATTTTTTTTCTTAATCCACATTCATTTCTCAACAACTTTTGTAATACGTTTGCCAGGCCTAAACTAATCGTTTTCGAGATATTGAATTTTTTCGCAAAAATTATCCAAGTGCAGCAACATTTTGAAAAATCGAATTGTCATAATTAGACATAATGTTCATACTTCATTAACCGTTAGTTGAGACATTGAACTTTTCAGAAATATGCCCAGCGGGATATTCTTACGTTGCTTTTTTTTAAATGGCAGCTACCAATTATTTTTATCTGATCGAATGTAGAATTAAAATCCTCGTTAAACGATATTAGGTTTCCCTATACCTAAAATGTATCATTTTCCGATTATTTAAGGTTTTCCGAGCTCTTGCTGCAAAAGCGATCCTTTGGCAATACAGTCATTTGTTGTATATTGGGTTGCCTACAAATTAGTTATCAATTTTGACGATTATGTAACTTAGATTGGTTGATTTCATATTTAGGGTGAAAACTTAATTGAGGTATCATTTGGAATGGCAACTAGTAATTACTCCAATGTTGATATTATGTAGTTATTCAATAATCGGAAAAGGATACATTTTAGGTATAGGGAAACCCGATATCATTTAACTAGGATTTTTTAATTCTACTTTCGATAAGATATATTTGGTGCCATTTAAAAAAAATCACTTTGTCATTTAAAGTTTTTGCGCATAAGTTTAATTATGAAAATTTTTCAATCAAAATGTTGCCGCGATTGCATAATTCTTGCGAAAAATTCAATATCTAGTTCAGTTTAATGTTCAATCCAGGGTAGTTGGGGGTATTTATAAAATATATTAAAGGTACGACTGCATAAACTATATTTTTATTACTACTTTAACGTTTAACATTTCATATCGACAATAGGTACTATGGTAGTATAAAATTATTCAACTGCATGTTTTATCATAACTAAATAACATTTGTAAATGTTTGATGAAAACTGGGGAAAAATCTTTTCTACCTTAAACCGTGAACATAACCAATATGTTTAATTTGAATTTTGATGCATGGAAACAAGGCAATGAAAGCAAAAGGTAATCAAGAAAGAAAGACAATTTATTATATCATAAACTAATTATACTTTAAATTTTTAATTTTAAAGGTACGAAGTGTAAGTGTATAACATAATATAATATACTAATGTACAAAATACAAAAATCAAATAAGAAGCACCAGAAAAATACCAGGTCTAAAAAACTAATACATTTTATAAATACCCTCATTTTGGGTATTTACCTGAAGCAAGGCTAAATACCCATTTTTAAATACCTTACCCAGTGGGTATTTACCCGTCCCACATCACTACATCCACGATATAATTAAAAAAAAACTAAGAGAAAAGTAAAAGAAACAAGCAAATCGACTGAAAATCTTTTTTGAAAAATCTAACTTACGAAAAGAGAAAAGAAGTCAATGGTTATTAAGAGAAAAAAATTAATATTAAGCTAAACTGAAACTAGATATTTTTTAAATAAATAAAAAGGTCGAAATAGAAAGCAGCTTGAGAATACGTAGTTAGCTAAATAAATTCTGAACTACTGCTCTAAGAGAAGTGAATATACAAATGCAGTATTGCTGTCGGATGATAAAATTTTTTTTATGACTTATTTTATATTGACTTATAAGGAAAACAATTCCATCAGACAATTTTACATATTTATTAAGGATATAAGCCATTTATGAGTTTTGTCATAAAAAAAAATCTCTGTAATCATGAATCATAGAATATACCAACAGGAAAAAGATGCGTTACTACATGCATTTTACAAATTATAATAATTAGACTACTAAACATTGTTTTGTTATACCGCACATAATTATATATATTTTTTAAACCTTTACTGGTTTATAAAATAAATACTGGTTTATAAAATAAATAAAAGAAACCTGTTGCAATAAATAGTAACAATGATAATATAGCCATCATAGTGCCAATTCAATGTAATTAATTAAATTGATGTCCATTTTTAAGAAATGCAATTTATGTGATTACATTTCGTAATAACACGTTATAAATGTTAATGTTTGAAGCTGAATTAGCACATTGCTATGTTTGTAAATTTTTATCTTTCCAATGCCATTTATCTTATTAGAGAAAGAATGTTTATACTTTTCCACATCGTTTCTAAAATGAAATTCTAAAATTTTAAAGCCTTTTAAGGTGTGTATCTTGTATGTGTAGTGAGGTTTGTATTTT
The DNA here is from genome assembly GCA_033557515.1 of Diorygopyx duplodentatus. Lineage (NCBI taxonomy): Eukaryota > Metazoa > Arthropoda > Insecta > Coleoptera > Scarabaeidae > Diorygopyx > Diorygopyx duplodentatus. The sequence goes on from JAWQRJ010001380.1 coordinate 9,926, forward strand.
TATTTATGGCAGTTTTAATAGTAAATAAAATTTTCAATCGTTTAATCATTAATAATTTGTTTATTCAAATTTATGAGGCTATGCTTTTTTATGCTTATTTTTCCAGTTCCCTTGAATAATGTACAAAATCTTTAATGGATTCCCCATCGAATAATGAACAATGTAACAAGAAAAAAGTGACCCTGTTGAAGACCCCCTTAAAGAGACAAAAGTTCGAGGCATTATCCGTCGAAGAGCTGCTTGAAAAGCATAGAAATTTGCTCGAGTGCGACAAACAATTGACGGCACAATTGGCAGTTTGGTCGACTAAAAGATTAAATTTAGATTTAAGTGCAGAAATGCAAGCGTTACACAAATATAATGACACGAAAGACTTCGCGCAAGTAGTTCTTGGATACTTATCTGATGTGGATCAAGTTACGCTTAAAGAACTCCACGAGAGATATAATTTACCCAGCGAATAAGTTAGACTTTGCATACTGTATTAGTGATAATAGAGAACCGGGGGATTGGGAAATTGAGACAAAAAAGGTGAGTGGTTTTCATTTTATTAATATAAACAGAATTCGAAATACAAAGTAAAATTTTAGCGTAGCACGAACACGAAACATCTTAAAAATTTATGTTAAAACATTAATTTCTTTTTTGGAACATCCATTTAGTATAACTATACTTAATTTTGTACTTTTTTTTTAACGTAAAAGATTCATCTACTAAAATCTCCGCATTTGTAACATTTGCACTCGGCCGGCTCTTTTAACTTTATGTTCATAGTTTGCAATTCGTTATCCATAATTCTAATTCCGTCCGGGTTATAGCAGTGGGTCAGAGTTATGGTTTTTTCTCGTAGAAAACTTTCCCTGCAGCAGTAGCACTCCTAAAACAGAAAATGAAAATATAGTTTATTAATTTGCAACGACACAAAAGTTTTATACTCCACTAAGTACCTTTAAAAATCCGGTTGGCGTTATCACAGAGGGTTGAACTTGGCTATTGCAGGAACCTTCGCATTTATTGACACCGATTTCGGAACTGCAACTTCTGATGAGTCTGCCTAATTCATCGTATTCCTCTAAAAGAAAGGAAGAATAAGGAATATGTTATAAAATGCCAGTTTGATAGTCTGCCTTATGTATAAAAATACTTTAATGAATGAAAGAATACAAAAATAATAAGATTGATATTTCTGTCCTAGTTCATAGAAAAGTCGATTGAATAAATAAATGAAATAGAATTGATAAGAAATGGTCTATTTGACGACTTACCCTTTACAATATTTATCTCTGAATTCAACGTTTCACATGTTTCTTCACCTGGTAATCCGTTGTTGTATGCATGTATTTTATTAAATAAGAAGTTGAGTGCCAAAACTTTCAAGAAGGTCTTCATGTTAGCCAAGTTTCTGTTGTACTGTAAGACTTGTGTGGGTTATCCAGTTTTTATGTAATATACAGGAAAAGTGGAAACAAGTTTTGAGCCTTGAATTTGGGGGAGGAAAAATTGTTTCTCTGATCTCTTCTAAAATTGTGATAAAAAAAACTATTTAGTACTTAACCTAAATATTACAACAACCAATAATTTTCTGCATATATGATTTAATTTATTACATTCACAGTTATAAGAAATATTGATTAATATGTTCCCGTATTATCCTCTCAATATTTTATTCTACTTACCACCCACCGTTCTAACATGGTTTTCGTTTTACCCTTCGCGTTTCTCAGTAAATCGTTTCCCTGCGTCAATATGTCGGACATCTCCGACGATAACAAGACCGAGCCCTCCAACGACTCCAGTCAGGACAGCGTCTGCAGGGATTTCTCCAGGGGCACGTGCAACCGGAAATTCTGCAAGTACAAGCACGAGACCGAGGAGCGCTCGTTGAATTTCTGCCATGACTTCCAAAATGCCACTTGTCCGCGACCCAACTGCAAGTGAGTCGACTTTATTCTTCGTCGTTTCGAGTACGTAACTGTGGCTTTCTTAGGTTTATTCACTGCACGAGAGAAGAGGTGGAGGACTACAAGAAAACCGGCGAGATGTCCAATCAAATTCTCGCCGAGGCTTCTAGGAAAAGCCAACTTCCCGGATTGCTGCCCGTTTGTAATATGTTTCGTAAAGGGGCCTGCAGGTTAGAATTGAGTGTTTGGTGCAAAAGGTCGAATTTTCTTTGCGTTGTAAAGGAAAAATCAACCCTGCATATAAAATCAATAAAGTCTACTTTGGTGTGGTGGGTGATAGAAAAATCAATATGGAATAATTTCTATCCCAGCTCGCAGAAAACTCATTAGAAATCATTTATGTTCGATTTCAGGAGACCAGTATGTAAATACAGACACATAACCAAGGAAGAAGAAGACAATGAAATAATGGAACTCATTAGGAATAACTCGAACAATCAACTCCGAAGCTGTATGACCAACTTAGGAAATCACGAATCTCAGATTATGCGATTTAATCCGAATGGTTTGATATATTTTTAAAATTTTATTGTTACGGTTTGAAAATGAACTTTTAGATTTTGGGAGAACTAGACTTACTATGGATGATTGTAATTTTGGACCTACAGCTGCGAAAAGAAGATACCTTGCTCATCAAGACGTCCTTGAAAACAGTCTGTCGAACGAGTTACATCATAGGAGGCTTGGTTTTAGAGGATACTTTGCTGGGAACCCCCCACCCGGAATGTTAAGTAGAATAGACGCGAGGTAAAAACTATTACTATTTTAATATATTTTATCATAAAAAATTTAGAACAAGATTTATTGATCTACAATAATTGTAGGACGATTATGTTGGAAGAAGAAAATAATATGTTACACAAAGAAATAGCTCAGTTGAAACGAAGGGTAAGCAATAATATTTTGGTTCCTTTTTTGGTTGGATAAAAAATGTTTTCTTTAGGTTTCTGATTTAACAGCGACAAACGAGTTTTTACTCGATCAAAATGCAACTCTCAGGGTGACTAATAAAAGGAATGCATCTGTCAATGGACCTGCTGTGACTTTGTCTAATTCTCTGTCGCAAAATACACCACCTCAGGTATGTGATTAACAAGAAAAAAAATTGAAAAAATAATAAGATCAAAAAAATAAGTTACAAAATATTAGGGATAATTTTGAAAATAAAAATAAAATGAAGATAGAAGAATTAAATCTTCCAGATAAAGGACTCAACCTAACTATTTTAATGTAAATAAACTCATAGGAAAGTTTTGAAAAATTGAAATATACATTTCAAATCAGAAGAATTAAATGTTTCATATAAAGAACTCAACCTAATTATTTTAATTTAAATAAACTCCTAGAAATCTATTTTGGGCAATTCAAATATACATTTCAAATCAGAAGAATTAAATCTTTCAGATAAAGAACTCAACCTAACTATTTTAATGTAAATAAACTCTTAGAAAACTATTTTGGAAAATTCAAATATACATTTCAAATCAGAAGAATTAAATCTTTCAGATAATGGACTCCACCTACTATTTTAATTTAAATAAACTCCTAGAAAACTGTTTTGGAAAATTCAAATATACATTTCAAATCAGAAGAATTAAATGTTTCATATAAAGAACTCAACCTAACTATTTTAATTTAAATAAACTCCTACAAAACTATTTTGGAAAATACAAATATACGTTTCACATCAGAAGAATTAAACCTTTCAGATAAAGGACCCAACCTAACTATTTTAATTTAAATAAACTCCTATAAAATTATTTTGGAAAATTCAAATATACATTTGAAATCAGAAGAATTAAATCTTTCAGATAAAGGACTCAACCTAACTATTTTAATGTAAATAAACTCCTAGAAAACTATTTTGGAAAATTCAAATATACATTTCAAACCAGAAGAATTAAATCTTTCAGATAAAGGACTCAACCTAACTATTTTAATGTAAATAAACTCCGAGAAAACTATTTTGGAAAATTCAAATACACATTTTAAATCAGAAGAATTAAATCTTTCAGATAAAGAACTCAACCTAACTATTTTAATTTACATAAACTGCTAGAAAACTATTTTGGAAAATTCAAATATACATTTCAAATCAGAAGAATTAAATCCTTCAGATAAAGAACTCAACCTAACTATTTTAATGTAAATACTCCTAGAAAACTATTTTGGAAAATTGAAATATACATTTCAAATCAGAAGAATTAAATATTTCAGGTAAAGGACTCAACCTAACTATTTTAATGTAAATAAACTCCTAGAAAACTATTTTAGAAAATTCAAATATACATTTCTAATCAGAAGAATTAAATCTTTCAGATAAAGGACTCAACCTAACTATTTTAAGTTAAATAAACTTTACTATTCAATAGTTCAAACACTAAAACAGGAGTTTTAGTTTTTGAACTATTTCAATAGGAGAATTAGGACAAAAATAGGAAATATTTTTAAATTAACAACTTTAAAAATATTGATACAATTTCTAACAACAGAAAATTGCAACATTCAATGGTAAATACCCATAGATGCGATTGAAAGATAAAATAAATTTAATGGACTAATTAGTTCAGTTGCTTTTAGGCCAGATTGCCAAATTTTCTCCTTTTAGGTTATTCGCACTGTTACTGCTAGTGTTGCGACAGTTCCCGTTTCCTTGGCAACGGTTACAACTTGCAACCCCGTTTCCGGTAATTCAGTCTCAATCTCTGGTTGTCCAGCGGTCAGTATAGCACAGCCCGCGCAAATTTTGGCACCCAGTCAGCAAATACTGGGTAAGAAATCCCAAAAACTCTCGTTTTAAAAATTGAACAACTACAACGTTTCTTTAACCGCAGTTACAACGAACCAATCGAATCAACTGGCTTTGGCTAACAGTTCCCAAGCGCAACTTGCGATCGCGCAGCAAAATCTCGCAAACAACCTGGCGCAACAAGCCCAGCCCCAGCTAGCGTCCCAAGCGCAGCAGTTGGCCTTGGCGACGACAACTCAACAGCTAACCTCGCAGGCGCAGCACATGGCCAACCAGCAGTTGGCCTTGGGGAATGCGCCGCAAAGCCAGCAAATCGCACTCGCGAATGGAAACCAACAGATCGCTTTGACCGGCAGCAACCAGCAGATTGCTCTGGCGAACACGTCGCAGCAACTTACCAACCAGCAGTTGAATTCCCAAGCGCAGCAACTGGCCAACCAGCAGTTGAACTCCCAAGCGCAGCAACTGGCCAACCAGCAGTTGAACTCCCAAGCGCAGCAAATCGCGCTGGCCAACACTCTGGCCAGCAACACCAACCAACAGCTGACCTCCCAAGCGCAGCAGCTGGCGTTGGCGAACACGCCTCAACAGCTGGCCGTTGCGAGCGTGCCTCAGCAGCTCGCGCTCGCGAGCACCAACCAGCAGTTGCTCGCGCAGCAGAACCTGGCTTCCAATCAGCAGATGGAGATGCACCGTAACAATCAGATGAACGCCATTAACACGTCGCAGACTATAGCGATGTCGAACACTACTCAGCCGATGGTGTCTTATCCGATAATGACGCAAAGTATGAACCATGCGTTACCTCACTGAAGGAGACTTTGGGTGGTCGTTAATCTTGGTTAAGGTTGAAGTTTAACGATGTCGTACTGTGAATATTACGGTTATTAGTCTCTATTTATTTTTGCAATTGCATTATTATAGAGTACGTATGTATGGTAATATTAGTTTTAAGTGAAGAGTAAGGAAGAAGTACAATTAAATTATTACTTATGGTGTTTGTTTGATTATATCCTAACCTATAGGAGACCAAAATGAACCAGATAATCCAATACAACAACTCCATCATTGGTTTGCTTTCAGTTTTGAAAACCTAAAAGATTTGATGGATTTTCAACCAGAAATATTTGATATTCCGAATTTATTTGTTATAGACATCAATTTTTCAAGTTCAACTCAAGTGATGATTACCCAAAATTTGGTAAAGACAAAATTTTTCATCTACTGGATTTGTCACATGTGGATTGATCAACTGTAGTTTTGTTCTTGCAATTTTGTTTCGATATCTTAAAAGTAAAAAAAATGTTTTTTGCTGTCGCATGGAAGAATAAGGAAGAACGACAATTATTAAATTATTATTTATGATGTTTGTTTGATTGTATCCTAACCTATAGGAGACCAGAATGAAGACCGCCAACTAGAGAATCCAATGT
>JAWQRJ010001381.1:0-16062 GCA_033557515.1 Diorygopyx duplodentatus
GTTATCAGAATTCTGCGTATAATTAAACCGAAAGGTGCAAATTTGATCAGATCCATTCAATCCATCCGATGCCTCCAAATGTGCCGTCACCTTAACTCGACGCACGCTTTTTTCAATTGTTTCGGTTTACATTAAACGTCGAAAATTGCGGATTTTCAAACGCTCATAAAAGATTAAATCGAGTTTTCCCAACATTGAGGCCCATCTCAATCGATTTCGAGCACCGGAATGTCTAGTTCCTGCAAAACTCATCCGCTTTAATGGTTCCGTTTCCGACCCGGTGCAAATATATATATTTATATAGAAACAAGATTAGCGCGTTTAAGTATATTAGATAGATAAATCGAAAGAAGTAAGAGCATTTTTACCGTATTAGGGATATTACGTGTAATTTGGGGTGAATCAAAATTTTGAAAAAAAAAATTCGGGATAAAGTAAAGGATTTCTCCCTTTCAAGTATTGGGGGAAATTGACATTATGTCCAAACACAATAAGGTCATCCAATTACTTCTCCCAACAACAAACCCAATTGTTTCGCTGGTCTACAGGTCCAATTAATTTCAATGTTATTCAAGTCAAATCCCAGGGAAGTATACAATATATTATTACACGGTTGAATTATGAAACGCTTCGAGCAGTCCAGCGGGGGGTTCATTATATTAGCACAATGGGAATCCGGCGATAAATCTCTCGGGTGGCTTTCGTCGGTGTCGCGGATTTGCATTTCGGTCGCGAGGTGGCGCGCCTTCAGCAAGGCGGGCTAAATTCGCCGTGGCGTGAATTAATCCTTCCGCGCGACAAGGTGGCCGCCAGGAACTGGGCGTCATGCCGATACACAATGACATACTTCGGCCGTGGCATTTCCATTCCACAGCACGTACGTTGTGACGTTCCAATTCGAATGCTCGGCCGAGCAATTCCCGCATTTTACCGGCCGAGCTTTAATGCCAACCGTGCAAACCGAAAATTTTCAGAAAAGGGGAAAATAAACTAACTAGCCGGCGAGGAAAAAGAAATGCCGAGAAAAATCTGTATTTGTAGTGACGTACGTTTTTTTTTAGAACTTTTAATTTCCGGTGTGAATAAAAAAAGGAAGGTTTCGCTGCGTTGCTATAATATGCTTATAGTATGACAGCGTAACGGCGACCTGCCTGCGGTACGAGGGGCGCGCGACGAAGGGATCTAATTTAATGCCATGTACCATAGTGTGCTCGCATCAATGCCCGCTCCCCTCATACCGCAGGCAGGTCGTCAGTTACCCAGCCTATGCAACTTTAATTGCGAATGCAAGACTTGCTTACAATTTATACATAGGAGAGAGGCCAACAGGTCTTTTCCTGTTGTATCATAGCCGGGAGAACTTCATCCTTCCCTGGTGATTTAAGTGGTGCAAATTTGTCTGCAGCCCATTTAATTTTAGATTTGTTAATGACTAATGTTGCAAAAGTCCAGCTGTTGCCCTCTCAAAGGGTCTTTCCAGGTCCAACTGGTTTTCAAATGAGGCTTTCTGAAGGTAAGTCGATTCCGGAAAGTGTGCCTGCAGAAAGATCTGCAGTGTTTCTTTCTCGGTCTCTGTATGTCTCCCTTGTTTTGTGCAGGGAGAACCTACCTTCCCCTCTGCCTCTTTGATGATTACCTTTTGGAGTCGGGTACCTTCAGGGGTCTTTTCCATTCCCTCACAGTAACCCCTCCAAGATGCTCTTTTCGCCTTCCTGATGGCTACGTCATCAGGAAGGCGATATTGTACTCCGTCAGGGTGATTCTGTACAGACCCCACTCCCCGGTAGCTTTAGCTTTGTTAAACTTAGAGTCCTTTATGAATTTGTTAAAGGAGCTGCTTCAACAAGATTCATAAGGATGTGCGTAGTGTTGAGTGCGCGAAACATGTGGTTTTTGAAATTAAAATCCGGATTTTAAAATTATTAAGTTGCTTTGTTGTACAAATCACGAGTTAAAAACTATATGAATTATCTCGTCTGTAGGTAGGATCTTATATTTATTTTAAAAAATTCTCATGAAAAAGTTAAACTTCAACATGTTTAAAATGATAAAACCGCTCGTTACAAATTAAAATTATTACAATCATACTTGTAGAGTTAAAGAGAAACCTTATTATCTTTCAATTAAATAAATAGAGAAGGAAGAAAATTAAAACAAACCAACAATACAACATTAATAAAACTATCTACATTGTTTAATGTTGTCTACATTTTTTAAAAGGGTATTTGAGGGAGTGGCAGATATGTGGAATATTGTTTTCAAGTTGATCGTTGAGTAATAGTGGTTGTGGGTGGTTTATTTTGAATGAATCTATTTCATAGCTTTCGGATAATTCCATTAAGTAACTTTTATTAAGTTGGTGAATGATTTTGATGTTGTCGAAGGTGAAATTGTGATTGTTGAAATTTATGTGTCTGCTAAAATTATAGTTATTGCTCGTAAGATGTTCTTTGACTCTTATTTCAATTCTTCTGCCTGTCTGTCCTATGTAAGTAGCATTGCATGAATCGCAAGTAAGGGTGTATACACCGTTTCTATCTCATAATTTGGTAGGAGGTTTGCTATTGTTGAGTAAGTTGTGGTGATGTATTGAATTTTTTAGTTATGTTTTTAAGTTTGTTACAAAGATCACCTTGGTATTTGATAGCTGTATAGATAGGTTTGGGTTTATTTTCTAAAAGTGTTGTTTGGATATTAGGTTTATTGTTGTATTTTTGAAGTATGCCATTAACATAGTGTACATCCTATCCATTATTAAAGGCAATCTGTTGTATGATGTCTAATTCTTTTTCATATTATTGGGATTGAGGTATATTTTTTAATCTATATATATATATATATATATATATATATATATATATATATTTATTTCCAATAATTATATTAACATTTTATATTAACATTAACATATATCAATTTCCAATAATTTATGATTTGGTATCATTTTATTAATTAACAAAAAGGCTGTTTCAACTTGACTCCAAGAAGGGATTTCATTTATTATAATCCAACTGTACGTTTCCATCTCCTGAAATACTTTTTTTGTCCATTTCTTCAAATAAGTAAGAACAGTCTAATAAAATGAAACAATAGCTTCTCGAAATTCAATAACTTCGTGTTGTGACACGTTTCCATTCTCTTAAGTTTTTCTAGAGTTTTTTTTAACATTTATTGGAATAAAGTTATCTGTCCTTTATCTTGCTCAATATTGAAGCTTTCACAGCTTCCATTGAAGCAATTACATCAAATACAGACGCAGATTGATTTTCAATTGTTGTAATTGAAATTGCTTTATGAAATATTGAAGCCTAAGTGTTAATAAACTGTAGCCAAGCTTCTGCCACTGGATTTTCAAAGAATTTTAAAATAAGCATAGGACACTTTTCTTGAGATTGAAAATAAACCTTCAGTGGTAAAAACATTTGGAGTACCATTTCAATGGCGGGAAGTAATGCTAACCATCTTGTTTGCGAATACCGTAGTATCATTGAAAAATCGATTTCTACGAAGCTGCAAAAATTTTTTCACGACTCAGTTTTATTTAAAAATAATTTTTTTCTTCATATAATCAAAGAAATCTCTGGAAATATTGGAGTTACAAGAAAATTTGGAGATAAAAAATAAAGTACGTGTCATTGTTGGCGCAAAGATCCTAATGAAGTTATTTTGAACCACGTAATTTTGAAGAAATATCAAAAATCACACCGACAAAACAATTTTTTTTTCTGATGGATGATGTACCTAATTTTTGCATCTTTCGTAACTCTTGTAGCAATCGGGCCACCCTGTATAATGGGTAGCGCCTAGGAACGGCGAACGTTATGTAAGGTGGGGGATTCGATCCCTGAGTGCCGGAGCGTGAGGTACGCCGAATCCGAAGAGAACCCCTGTGTGTTTTAAAATGTAAGTTAAATTGTTATTTTTATTTGTTTATTTGTTTATTATGTTTTTAATGTTACCTTTTGTTTTGAACTATTTAATTTCAATATATTTTATTAATTAAAAAGCGAGTTCTACTATTCCTGCCTACGCCCGAATCCACGAAAATTAGAAATTTCATTTGTTAAGGTTCTCCTTAAGAGACACGCAACATCATCATCAACAACAACAAAAATAAAAATGCTCCCCCCTGTCCCAATCATGCACAGTGGACACTGGAAGTTTAATTAAGTATTATTATTATTATTCATCTAGGTAAATACATAAATCAAAAAAAGGAGCACCAGAAAAGTACCAGGTCTAAAAAACTAATACATTTTATAAGTACCCTCGAATCATTTTGGGTATTTCCCCGAAGCAGGGGTAAATACCCTACCCAGTGGGTATTTACCCGTTCCACATCACTATTCTGACCACAAACATTTTTATTCCAAATCTGGTTTCCGTTACACTAATTCTTATTTTAAATAATGGCCTTACCCTTAAAATTCTTTTTTCAACTGTGGATCCCAAGGTGGGATTTGTTTTATACAGTCATTTTGTTTTGGAGAAGATTTTTCTGAAAAACATTGATCTTATCTCTGTCAATTAGTGACTTTTGAACAAGTTTGCTATGTGAAAATATGACCACCCTTCGCTATATTTTGTTCAACAGGCAGCTCCTATTGCAACGTTTAGTTAAGGTAAACGAAATAGTAAACTTTATGCAGCTTCAAATTGTTTTCACAAATGCAGCAAGATTATATGGAATTCATACTCGTATGATTAAATTAAGTTTTCCGCAAATATGTTCAGTATATGATTCAATAACCATTATTACTATTATAACAGCAGAAATGTTTAAGTTAGGGGGAAATGATTTGTACCACCAGTTCCATAAACTGATCGAGCATATTTGTACCAAGGAAAAGATGCCACAAGAGTTGGAAAAAGCAATATTATGCCCAATTTACAAGAAGGACAGCAAACAGAACTGCAAAATTTGCAGGGGTGTGCCAAATTTACAGTTGGTTTTGTCAAAGCACAAAGGATTAGATCGTTGGGCCACATACAGAGAATGACGGGGGAGAGAATTCCGAGAAGAGGGTGCTGGTAGATAATGTGGGAGGAAGGTCAAGGGAGAGATGGATGCGGGGGGATGGCGGAAGATTTAAAACTGATTAAACTGAGTGGATGGAAATAGGCTTCCAGTACTAACCTATATCAAACACCAGGGAAGGATGGAACTAAGGGGGAATGATGGAAAACGAAATAATAAAAATTAAGTGCCCATGTAATAAAATATAATCTTCTCGATCTTCGATTCCAGTTAAATAACTGGAATATTAGAAACAGAAAGAATTCCAGAGCAATGGTTAATGTCGATAATAATATTACTACACAACAAAAATGTGATAAACAAGATTTTGGCATCGACCAACCTATCAATATCTCCTCAAGTGATTACAAATTATTTATGAAAATAATATACCGATGATTATACAATGTACAAGATATCAACAACCCTATAATCAAGCAGGATTTAGGAAATCATACTCAACGACGGACCATATTCAGATGATCAGAATAGCATATGGGAAGCCCTGAAGATAGATAGTCCAGAATAAATATATAAGAACATTAAGAGCTATAGAGGATAAATAATAGCCTATGTCATCTGCATAGGCTATGTAATAATAACAAAAAGTAGAAAAAACAAAAATTATGGAAGTAGGAAGACCGGCAAAAGATAAAAGAATAAAAATGGTGTCGCATTCATTTGATACAGTAGACGAATTTAAATACCTGGGAGTAATGATATTTAAAGGAGACAGAGGAACAGGACTAAAAGAAAAATCATGGTAGCAAGCAGAGCCTTCCATTGAAATAAGAAAATGCTAAAGAACAAAAGCCTGACGACAACTAAAATGAATATCTACAAAATAATCATCTGATCTACATTGATAGTCTCAGAAAGCACGACAGCGACGGAAAGACAGCAGGAAGAGTTGAGAAGGATGGAAAGAAGGGTAATCAGAACAATACTGGGACCGGTGAAAATTGCAGAGAACGAATGCAGAATAAGAATGAATCATGAAATAAAGGGGGCAATCGATGGGTATGATATAGGGAAAAGGATAAAAGTGCAGAGTGAAATGGCTTGGATATATATCGAGGGCAGGAGCAAAAACAACCACATTCCCAATGTTGCAATGGAAACCTGGGCAGAGGAGAAGATGTAGTCTGAGAAGTGCATGGCTGCAAGAAGTGAAAAAGAACCTAAGTAGGGCAGGGATATACAATTGGCGAAGACGAAGGATAAAATGAGATGGAAGTGAAAATATCTAAAGCAATTGGGAAGTGATTCAATCCGAAGAGAGAATCTAGAGAGCTTTACGGAGTGATGCTACTCCTCAAGGAGTGTTTCCTCACACAATATATAGAAGTGGACGGGTCACGCACTGCAATTAGGTGGCGGCAGATAGGCGAAGGAGGCAGCGGAGTGGTTTCCGGTGGACGGTACACGAAAAGTGGGAATGCAAAGCGAAGGTGGAGGGATGAACTGGAGTCCTTTGCAGGCGCGACACACAGAAATTGATGGTGATCTGATGGGGAGGCCTTTGCTCAGCAGTGGGATGAAGATGCTTAAAGTAATGTATAAATATGCTTAGGATCTAAAGATATTTTCTAAAATGTCTTAGTTTTGTGATGAAAAAAATGCATAATTATAAATGCAAAAAATTTATTTTACAAAAAAAATAGAAAATACTTATAATATTCTCATAAAAAAGTTCCCACACCTAAAGTCTGATTTACCAGAGAATCGCTTAAAAGATCTGCACTCGATTGTTCTAAAGGAGCGGCCAAACTTGAACCCTCTGAAGGCAGTAGTTGTGTTGGTAATTCATATTTCTGCTCTGCTACAGTTTCAAGTTGTGATTTTAATGTCGACAAGTTTACATGAACCTTTTCCAAATCTTTGATATTCTTTTGTAAACTTTCATTGACACCTCTAAATTTCTGTACATTACATTCCAGATCTGTTTTCGTCATTGTATTCCGTTCCACAGTGACTTTTTGCAAGTGACGATTCAGTTTTTCTAACAAACTCAGCATGTTTAATTCTGGTGAGGAGTCTGCAATTTCTGGGGGATGCATTCCCGGTACATAAGTAAAGAAGAAGTCTTCTGTTAATAGTGGCTGCATAAGTTCAATTATTTTGTTAGATTTTTCGTGCATACTTTGAATGTGCGCAACTTTTTCCTTCAATGACACTATTTCTTCTGTCAGGGTCGGAGAAAGGTTATTAGAATTGATGGAATCATCCTTCATATCCGTTTGAAGATCACTTAATTTTTCTTTTAACATGGATACTTTTTCAAAATTCAATTGTATTTCTTTGCAAAGTCTCTCGCCTTCTGTTTTGTACTCTTGTACTTTTAACATAAAGTCATCTTTAGTTTTACAAATTATCTGTTTCGTTCTTTTTGTTACCGCCTCAAGGTTAGATATAGTTTTTTCGGTTATCGCCGAATTTTTGTTAGCATGAATCCTATGTAACAATCTATCTGAAGTACTACGCTTTCTCTTTAAATGTTCATATAAAACTAACTGTGACAATTTCAACATGTATTTAGCAAATTTAAAACCTCCAGGAGTTGTTATGTGCGACATTAAAATCGATGGCAAACCAGCATCTTCGTAAATACCATTTAATTCATTTAAGTATTTTAACATCTGAACACGAAACTGAGTTTGTGATTTGATGTCGTAGATAGGCCAGTTCGTAATCTTTACCTTTAATTTCTCACAATCTAATATGTTCAATAGGTAGTAGGCGACCTGCTGAAACGCTGCCGAATTGTTTTTTGCAAACATGTCTTTATGAAAAACAGCCTCAAACTCCTTTGTTGGTGCATAGGCATGTGTTAATAAGGAAATGTTGATAAAAAGTTGACTGTGAACTTTAGCTTCGATTTCTTTATGGCTTTTGAATTGCATCATGATGACGAGTCTAATACTTTAGCTGTAATAGCAAATGTCATGGATTTGCAGTTACCATGCGATAAATTACGCAAAAAACTTACGTGCACGTTCAAAATTGAAGATTGACAGATCAGCCGTAGAGGTTAGTAACGAAGGTAACGAAGCTGTGTAAACTGTCAACAGGTTGTTGACAAACAGATTTAAACGATGCCGATAAAGTAGAGGATTTTTAAGTGAAAAGTGACATCTAGGGGACCGTAGCGAAAATTTTTGAGGGACGTTTCGCGCGGATTTAAGAATATTTTGAAAATTCAATTCAATTTTTATTGTAACTGTTTTTAAATGGTACGCACACAAAATATATGCATACGTTTATTTCTGAACATGGGTATAGTAATTCTAAATATTTCAAATTATTCCTTAAAAGTCTTACCCACTCTAAAACTAATCTCCAAAGCGCAATGAAACTTAAGGGAGTTTATTTATACAAAATTATTTAAATAATAAAAAATATATTTCACATTGAACATTTGAGCTTTATTCAAATTTTCAGGATTATTTCAAAGGTAATTCAATTAAGGAGAAAAAGAAAAGTTTTCTTCTTGTTCTTCAGATGAAGTTGGGAATTTGAACAACTAGCAAGTCCAAAGTACATAATTAATTAGATGGTCTAAAAATAATTTGTCAAAAAATCTTTTTTTATTTGAATAATCTAATTGTCAACATTTTTTTCCTTTTAATTGCACAATTGCAAGATCAGTTAGAAAGTGGTAAATATCTTGGAAACGGTAAGGGCTACAGACTCGGTTAAATGGAACAATATGAGGGTGTTTATGTAAGCTGTTCAGACCTTCTTTTGTTTTTCTAAAAAATGCATCGCCTACTAGATATCCTGAAAAAACTGAAAATGGTCATTTTCTTCAATTGTGAATATTTTCCATATTATTTATCGTATCGAAAGATTTCGAGGGAAAAAGTTGTAGATATCAAAACATTCTGTAGGATAAATTAAAAAAAAAAAATTTACCTTGCACCAGTTTCGAGATAGATGTGCTAAGCCGTGGTTAATATTGAACTTACCACCTCAGTAAGAAAAATCTCCACTGAGAAAAATCTCCACGATATGGCAAGGAGCACCGTGTATCGCATTTTAAAGAAAAATAAATTTCACCCCTACAAACCAATGGTATGCCAAGAAATGAAGGAAACTGATTATGAAAGGCCAGTTACATTTTGTAGATGGTATCTCGATCAAATTGCAAATGATTTGACTTTTCCTAACAACATTTTTTGGAGTGATGGAAGTACAAAACGGTATAATAAAACGGTCTTTAACAGTGGAGATGTTTCAAATTTTCTAAAACACTGCAAACGTCAAAGCTACAAAGTTAGTAAAGGTCAAGTAACTCTGAAACGTTTTGTAATTAATGAAGTGACCCTTAATTTTTTTAATTTCCACCCATACTTTAATTTTTTTAGGACAAAGCTAACTTGTGTAGCACCTTTTATCGTCACTGTATGGAGGAAAATAATTTTATTTTAAATTGAAATTTGTAAAATGTAGATTATATTATTAATTGTTACCTTTTTCTGTCGATTTGTCAAATCTCTTCTTACGTCAATTTCTTCCGACCTCAGCTTATTCGACCAAATTAAAAAAGCGTGTTTAGTATCTTCCAGCATAACTTCAATTGGAGTTTTTCCAGTTGATTTTTTTAAATAGTCGACAGCTTTGTGTACGACTGCTTGCATTTCTTTCTTTATAGGCGAAGCGAAGGGACATTTCATGTCCGCTTGGTAGAAAATGTTGATATTCTTCACCTCAACGTGTTGATCAAACTGAAATTTATGCTGATTGGTCTCAACCAACACCTTAAGGAGCGGAAGCAAGTCTTCGCATCGTTTAGCCATCGGTCCAGCTGATGACATACTTTTGGAGCCGCCGTCGTCGTAACTTAACCCTTTATTCGAAATGGTATTCGGCGTTGGCTTGTGACCGAATATTCCACACCTCAAGCTAGGAATCCTGATGGAACCACCGAGATCACTGCCTAGGTAAACACTGATCGATTATTGGATGATCGAATATCAGAAAGTGCAGACTTATCAAACATGAAACAGTTCATTTTAAAATATACAAGATGGGATTATTTCGTTTTCTTATTTTCTATATCAAGAATTATTACACATAAACGCAATCCACTTTAAATATATTTTTAGTAATTAAACGTTTTGAAGTATACTTATACTATACTCTTCTAGTAATTTTATTAACTCGATCCGACCAGTTTCGAAATTATTTCATCATCAGGGACGTTATAATAGAATAAGACATACACAATTATGCAATACATTAGGTGTTAATAATTATTATTGTAAGGATATTGTGAGTATGTTCGAATAGGAAAAGTGCCTGAAAAATTGTTTTATATACGCTGAACGTTTGATGTGAAGTGCAAATTCCAGACTGCTTAATTACTCGTTTATTGGTTTAAATTGAATATACAGGAGGCCCTATTTATCCGAATTTCTTTGGTAGCGACTAACCAGTAGAAACGATTCGGTTTAGTAAACTTTACAACCTAAAATTATGTTTTACCATACAGGATGTGCACTTTCTCGGAATTATTTGAGGTTTTTGAGTAGTTTGACGTTGCAGAGCTTCGGAAAATTTGAATGAGCTGACCGTGAGCTGAATGATATATCTCATTAGCTGAGCGTGAAAAATATTAGCCTTTTCGTTATTCTAGAATGTTAACTGTTCACGATATGAGCATTCCATAGTTGGAAAATTGTAACCATGGATAATTTATATGGACATAATTTTCATTACTATTCTGAATGTATGTGGTGGAATAATGGGAGAATATGTAATTGGTCCTTATTTCTTCCAACACCATTTAAATGGAATATTGTTTTTTAATAAATAATAATAATAATAATAACTTTATTGAGCACAATTGAAGAAATAACATAAAGAAAAGAGAAAGTACATTTGAGCTCAAAAGGTGAAGGAACAGAATCAATTTCCAATCTTAGTAGAGGAAATTCCCTTAGAGATAAGGAGATTAATGTGGCTGCAACTGGATGGAGCTCCTTCACACTTCCATCGTAGGGTTCGAGGATTTTTAAAATCCTGTGTGTATTTTGAAAATCGATGGATTGGAACAAGTGGATACAAAAATTGGCGAGAGTTTTAAAAAGAAAATGTGGTTGTGTTTAGAGTCGGACGGTCGTCATTTTGAACATTTATTACATTGTATTTCCACCATTAACTATTATTTTATTCACAGTCTAAACTAATACCTACGTAATATTTAAAATATTGTTAATAACCTGTGGTTTGTAACAAGCAATTCTGACTTGTTAAAATACCATAGGTGACCTGATAAATAGTGTATTTGTTAAAATCAGTTCAGCATTCTGAAAAATGTGCGTTTTCCATCAAAACGTGAAGAATTAGGTATAGGGAAGCACAATAGTATTCGATAGACAATTAAATTTCACATCTATTCTTAGCATAAAATAGAGGGCGTTCCATTTAAATTAAACAAGTTATTGCCGTTTAAAACTCGTCATTATAAAAACTTAATTTTTGGACACCTGTATACTTTAGGAATTTCTTCTTTAGTTTGACAAGAAATGTAATCAATTTGTACATATTAGGGTGACTTTGATGTAAAAAGGGATAATAAATGGTCTGTTTTTAAATTATTAACATTATTACTATATAGTAATAATGTTAACCCAAAGCTAACGGTTTAATATTTGGAATTTTGTGTAAATATTTATACAAAATTCCAAATATTTAAAAAGCGTTAGCTTTAGGTAACTCTTAATGAAGCTTAGTATTATTTTGATCGTAGACACTAAAAATGAAATAATATACAGGGCATTTCATTTCAAAAACGACAACTTTAATACCTTTGATAACTTTTTTAAACAATTTTAAAACGTACCACGCTTCTAACCACCTGTAAAATATATTTTTTTTAAATTCTAAAAATTGAATAAATATAAGCCTTTTAGTCACAGTTCGTTCTTTTCTTCTAAAATAATCAACTATGAAGCGATCGTTTTTATTTCTATTTAACTCGTGAAATATTGTTTTAATTTATATTATTATAAATTTTTATTAACGTGTTTTTCTATATTGAGTTCCTGCACTTTTATCACTTTATATTCGTATCACTATAACGACACTTGATGACTATTAGCCAAGTATGTTTATTTTGATACAAACTAATTTTGAAATAAATTTTGTTTTTTTTGTACAGTTAAATGTTTTAAAATATTATCTTCTTTGTTAACCACTGTGTCTTAGTTTTTATTATTATCAATTTTCATAAACACGTTTTTAAAGAGTAGACACGCAAAGCAGCTAACCAAAACAAATGTTTGGTAATTACTAAAACTGACGATACGAAAAACATTTCTAGATTAGTAAAAAGTCAATCGATCTTTGCAGCATTTTTTACCTGCAATTTGTTACCCGAGATATATGTATTGAGCATTTGCAAATTTTATCATTTTATATTTGTATCACTGATGTTTAGTGTTCAAAGTTAAACATACTTTTGATGCCAATAAATATTTGGCTAATAAAAAGTATTTATTTTATTTCCCCAAATACTGTCTATATTTAATTTAAAATTGTTTGCCTATCCGGCTGTTTGTATTCTTTAATCAAACTTCACTTGCGGAAAGGTTAAAATATATCCAATGCATTCGGTCCAACCGATGTCTCCAAGTGTGCGATTTCTTTGAGGTTTTTTCGACTGTTTCGGTTTCGATCTATGTGACAGATCGAAACCGAAGCGTCTAAAAAAATTCGCCGGTGTGCAAACGCTTATAAGAGCAAAAATGATGCTGGTTTAACTGAGGCCACAAGTTGCGACCTATCTCAGTGGATTCCCCGCACCTGAACTTTAACTTGTTGAATAGTGTTAGAGATAAGATTGTTCCTAAAATTAATTGTAATGGGTCTAAAGGTGTCAAGTATGCGTGAAAAGTTACGCAATTTAAAATAATTAACAAGCGTGCACTTGTTTCTTAGTTCATCTTTTAATTTTAGCTGTGTCATAGTTAGTTTATTTAAACAATGAACCTCTAAGAGAACGAACCCATTTATTAGCGCTTTTTAATGAAGTTATTTAATTACTTAGAAGGAATTAAATAACAGAACAGTTGAAGTCATTCTGTAAGTTAGTAAAAAGTCTATTGAACTGATCTGGCACTATTGCAATTTATTTTAAAAATGCCTGTTTCAAAACTAAAAATTATTTTTCAACATACATATAGTGTGTCCGGTTTACTGTGGACGTTATTAGATATGAAGAAAGTAAGGAATGCTTCGTAAATTGAAACGAGGGTAATAATACTGGGATAAAATCGAAAGAGATTACAATATGATAAAAGACAATACAACTACATAAGTATGAAAAAGAATACTGTTGCATTAAAAAAATATTTACCTATGGAAAGCAACTTATCCATTTCCAAACGTTCAATTTTTCGCATACGCTTAAAATTTTTTTTTAGAAGAACTACTATAGACTTATTTTATGTGCTAACTTTTGACACAATTCTATTAAAAATCACGAATATTTCGAACACAACAGTTAGAAATAATGCTAATAATATCTGAATAAAATTGAAAGAGAATACAATTTGACTTTCACTTTGAAAATCATTTAATTTGTTTTCATCACTTGATTTTTTTAATGCAGCGATGCATTCAAAAAATCCACTTATCCATTATTGTAATTATCCAACTTTCAATGTTCACATCATATACATTGAACATTCTATGGCATTAAATTTAAACGAAAAAGATATTTATTTTTTATTTTTCATACTTAATATGATGAAGAAGTAAATTTTTTATTTATTATTTTTATTTTTTAAATAAGCGCTTTTGATCAATTATATAATTAATAATGTGTTTCCAAAATTTCATGAGCAATTCAAATATATGATAAAATGCAGTGTATATCGTTTAAAAATCTAAAAAAAACACTTTTGCTGCACACTCTGTATAGTGGAAAATAATTTTACGTTATACAGTTTAATAAGCTGAATCGTTTAGCTGATATCAAAGAAATGCAAATAAATGGTACACCTGTATATCTGTGATAAGTAATGAGATGTATGGGTGAATATCATCAATTATTAACATAAAATCCGAAGCATTTTACAAGTGGAACAATTTATTTCTCCACTCCATATGATGTACGAATATTTTTATATTTCCCCAAACTAGCGCTGCTACTCACCGATTCCTATAGGAACACCACAGGCCGCAATTATACTACCTTCTCCCCCTGAAGACCCACCCGCGTTTTTGGTGGTATCATGCGGGTTATTACAAATACCATATACGGGGTTGTAACTCTCGAGCCACATATTCAATTGGGGGACGTTGGTAACACCTATTTGTATTGCGCCGGCATTTTTCAGCAATCTTACAACATCCGCATCGTTTTGTGCTACAATATCTTTTCTTGCCACAAGACCAAAAGTCCATCTCAATCAGGTTGATGACGTTGACTCTTTGGTGGTAAAGGGAATTCCTGAAAAATAAAATGCGCACGTACGTTAGGGTTTTGCAATATAAGATACTGATTGAAAAATGTGTCCCATTTGAAAAATAGTAGATTTTAAATATCTAAGTCACCACAAACCTCAAATTGACGTAATTTCACTATAAGTTACACCACGGCGGTGCACAGTGATACCACATGAGACCTGTATAACTAAAGAAGGTGCAGAAAAGAGCTAATTATTTTTAAATATTCGATTTTTTTAATGAATCCACAAGTTGGGTGGAAGTTACACTGAAGAGGCAACCAAATAAGCAGCGCAAAAATGCAGTAGCTGAAGTGGTATTTTTGATAAAACTCAAGCTTCATTATAACCCCATTTACCTAAGAACTGGTGGCTGTCGAAATATTGGTCCGCAATTGTTCCCAAACGTATTTCTTCATCCAATTTCTTTGCTTCTAGCAAAGCACTCCCATACCTCTCGCTAACAATTGCATTTATGTACTTATTAACTTCTTTAGATCTCTCGATGAAAGCGGTAACTACTTCGGTAACCGAGAGCAGTCTATTCCGGATTTTCTTCGCCAGATCAGAGGCACTTAGCAACACTAATTTATTTTGCACTGGAGGCACTTTTTTCTTCTTGGAACTACGGTAATACAAACCAAAGCAAAAATCTATTATATTTCCAATTAATATTCGCAGAAGGATGTGCAGATAGCTTAATATTGCCATGTTGCAGAATGTTATAGATCACTAGAACTACTTGCGGGTACGTTTCGAATTAGATGGCCATAAAATTATCTTATTTACAGCGATAAACTATTATTTTTACATCTCCCAATTAAGATGTATATAATAACCTCTACAAATATTTTTTCTGATAAGAATGTGACCCGATTTCAAGTTCAAAGTTACAGTTCAAGTGAAAAATGCAATTTTCAAGAGGATGTTTCATCAACCATGGATAACTTGTTAAATTGGAAATTAAAAACTTATTTCATCAACTCTTACAACACACAACAATCAAATCTTAGTGATTATAACAATTTTTCTTAAATTAAATTATATCTCCTAATTTTACACGCATTCTGAAAAAAAAAAGTTGAGAACCCTTAAAAAATAAAACATAAATGTTACTTGAATAATTTTTTTGATGCTGTTTGCGAATCCATCAATTCGTTTGAAAAAAAATGGGTTTAAGTGTTATTGTTTTAATCTGCAAATAAAACAACTTTTTTGAATATTTTTTAAAAATGAATTCAGTTTTTCTTTAATGTTTATAAATAGTGCCCATTATTTTGTAACCAGAAATACAATCGGCTTTTTAAATTCAATTCTAACATTTGCCTTAGTGGGTCTAAGCCATAAAGTTAAATGCCGAAATTTACAACCCCGGTATTCCCTGGTATTAGTTTTATGATTAAGGGAAAGGTGTTTATAATTTTTGAAGTCATAAAGATTGAAATTACAGGTAAATTTTGTGAATTTGTCTTAGTTATAGCCGTATAA
This sequence comes from Diorygopyx duplodentatus, assembly GCA_033557515.1. Classification (NCBI taxonomy): domain Eukaryota; kingdom Metazoa; phylum Arthropoda; class Insecta; order Coleoptera; family Scarabaeidae; genus Diorygopyx; species Diorygopyx duplodentatus. The sequence goes on from JAWQRJ010001381.1 coordinate 15,961, forward strand.
ACTAACGTACAAATAAATAAATATGATACCGCAAAAGATATTTCTAATTAAATTAAAATGTCAATTATATTAAAAATAATCACAAAATGTTCAGAATATGAT
>JAWQRJ010001382.1:0-16057 GCA_033557515.1 Diorygopyx duplodentatus
AAAATGTAGTGATTATTTATTAGTCTTATCCATTGTGATACACAATGTGGGGAAAACAAAATTGCATAATAATATGTATAGTGGGTTGTACCTATTTCATAGAAACGCCAACTCAGTCTTTTTTTAAAATAATTAGGAAATTTGGCCTGCGTGCGAAAAAATTTGGTAACCCCTGCTTTAGGGTGTACTCACCACATACATATATAACAAAATACATCAGGATGGATTAACATAACTTCTTCGACAGGAAGCCATTCTTTCTATTCAAAGAGAGAGTAGCGAAGTGAGCTTAAATATTGAAATTCTGATCTTTTATGCCTTTTCCTCCAGAAAACTTAGTTCGGAAAAAGTAGCATTTAGGCAGGGACACACCTGGTTATTGGTTAATCTTAAAATTAATCTACCAATCGTAACGAATTTAGAAACTTGATCTTTAAAGCTGTTAACTTTTACATCACGATCTACGTTTACCACACAACAAAAAAAACGTGCCCTTCTACGAACTCCTACCAATTTTTCGTAAATTCTTTAATAATAGTGCGACTTTCGAAGCCACAACAAAACATTCTCAGACTTCAATAAAATACCACGTTTAACGTTTCTTACCCTTTTTGGCATTCGCATTTATTTGGTGCCACACATTCACCGCCAGGTCCGCAGCCCTTGTCACATTGCGCTACGCAAAACAGATGTTGAGGATCCAAACTGTATCCCGTGTTGCAATGGCAAGTGCCATTAGCTACGCAAACGCCGTTGTAACATCCTTTGGGACACACTTCGACGCATTTTCCCTTTGGCCCATGCACGAAACCTTTGTGACATTCGCAGACGTTTGGTGCGGTGCAATTTCCGTTCTCGCAACCGTCTGGGCAATCCGGAACGCAATGGAAAGCTGTGTGAGCTTGTAGTTTGTAGCCAATGCAGCAGGTTTGGATCTTTGTGTATCCTGGCCTTGACTACAATTGAAAGAAAATGAGTAGTTTAATTAATCTAAACTTCTTTTGCAGAGTTTTCTTTTACAGTAACACTTAAATTAAAAGCTACATTACCCCATTTCCTTTCAACAATGCTTCATTTGTTCTGTGTTCTTCACTTAAGAGATCAATAGTGCTGCAAAAAAAAAGAAAAAGGCACACTCAATTTAGTTCAAGGTTTCTTCAGTATTTTGACCAACAAGAAAACAATAGAAATAAAAATCACTTACGGCACTTCTAAGTAACAAACACCAGGTTCCTTCTTAGTGTCATTTTGCGCACTCAGACCGATACCGAAAAATCCAAACAACACCAAAATGAAAAACGCAGCTGCGTTGTACGAAGTCATGCTTTCCTCTCGGTCACTTTAACGCTACTAACACCATAAAGAGATATTAAAGCGATTACAAATAGAGAGTTCGTTGGTTTTTTGTTATCCTTTTTTTACAATCATTCCATCCGTTCTAAACAACCTAGATTTTGGACTTCAAATGATAAGTGGAGTTTACACTCTTTTTGTTTATATAAGGCTCCGTCTGTTTACGCTTCTCATTTGGTGGTGTTACGTCACTGCCTTGAATAGTGATGATCTACCTTTCAAATGGAGCTATTAAACGATTCTGGGTATTGTTTATTGGCCAAGAATTTCTCTTGGTTAGAAGTCACGCGATTTTTTATGATTGCAAGAAGAAAGTGTTAAAATTTCACTTAGCTTCGCCTTTAAAGAGTTGAAGCATTTCCGTTTATTCTTGATAAACAGTCAAACGATGACACCGAAGGAAGTACTATTTATTTGCTAATAAAGATAATATTATCTGACACAGGATATCCCATTAAATTAAAGGCAAAAAAAATATTGTAGTAAAATAAATACAATTTATTAAAACATATGATCTATGTACATTAAATAAAACTTTGAACCTTAAGTTATAATGACTATACCAGACAATACACTGTCCTGTAAAATGGATTGCATACTCATATTTTCACTGTCACTTTTAACGTCTTCTTGGGTAAGGTTTTCTTGACAGGTTTGCTAGTAACGGGTTGCTTGGTGGTCCAAGGTTGCATGTAAAGCAGTTCTGCCCCGTACAACCCCCGCTTAAACCTGCTTTGAATGTTGAAGACGCAACTTGACAATTTCTCGTTCCACACTGCTCCGAAGAAACAAGAGCACACCTCTGGGGCACTGCAAAACCCGTGTTTGCAGCGTCTTGTAGCACAAACTGGGACACACTTGTTTAGGACAAATTCGAATCTGGAAACAAATTTTGTCATTAACGCGAAGGCTAAGTGAAATAATTGGAAAATTACGTCAATTACGCTTTAGAATGTGTAGACAGTGGAGAACCAACGATGTCTTCTTAGAAAATTAGTGGTTTATTAAAGAAAAGTAATGAATTGAATATAAAATAATGAATTGTATCTTTTTTTTAAGTTTATCCCTGATATCAAGAAGTCTTTGTTATATCTTCGTCTTATCTCCGAATGATTAGAATTCTCGTTTCGTGTATTCCAAAATATTGGACAGTTTAGGTTAGAAGATGATTTGGATTTATTTATACTACTAAATCAGCAATTCTTGTATATTTAGTTATTAGCACGCCTCAAAGTAACCGCACATTTGTTAGCGCTGACAGCAAGCTGTCAAGGTGGCAAGAGCCGATGGTTAACATGCAGATCCATTAAAGTCCCTAGATGTATAAAGTATCGTAATAGGCCGCCATTTTAATTCCTCGTCAAATTCAGAATCGAAAGAACTTGCATCTGAAGTAATGTTTGATTAAAGATTACAAAGTGATACAACGAAGAGTTTATTCACCGACGCAGCAATCACCGGAAAACCAAGAAGTGCTACTACCCTCAAAGATTCTAATTTTTATCATATTGTTGTTTTTAGAATGTACATTGACCAAAATTCTACTTGTGGTAAACAAACAGTATCATTTTATTTACACCAAATATCACATAAATATCACATTCCAGCTTCCAATTATATCAGACAGTCTTTTTTGCAGTAGAAGTTAATGATCATCTGCATTAAATATTTAATCCAGATTATGGACAATAACAAATGAAACTTAAATGACATCATTACCACTAGAATAACCTACCCTTCTGCGCATTTGCAGACTTCAGGCGCAATGCATTCTCCATTCTCACACCCATAAATACATTGTGGGTGACAAACAACACCGCCGGCATCAAGTTTGTAACCTTTCGGACATAAAGACCTCTTTGTGGACTCATCTAATGCATTTGTATTGAATTCTTGGTAGTAACTAAAACAGCGCGCTCTTTATTAAGCTATCTTTCAGCATCTTTTTTGCGACTCTTACTCGTCTAAGTAATCATCTAAGATTTCGTCGTCGTCTATGGCTTTGGGTGCGACATTACCTATTCTGCAAAGCACGAAGAACCCGATAAAAAGCGTGTACAGTGCTGTAGCGTCCGTAACCATACTTGATCTTCATTCAAAACGGTCGAGATGTGTGTGGAACGCACGCAAAACGCACAGAGGTGAGGCAGGCGAACGGAGAACTGTGTTGTTTTCACAACGAAAGTCGAGAACGAAAGATACGAACGTCAGGGGCACGGAGTTATCTCCTGCACGGCTAACTAGATCAGTCTGGGTACAACGAGTTGGAGTACCAAGTGACGTCCTCGAAATTGCAAAGCTACGTTTACATTTGTCAGATTTGAAATGGACTGCATAGTAACTTGTGATTAGCATAATCTCATATTAAAAATTGGAGATTGTTTGTTTTTGATAAAACTTTTAAATAGTACCTTTTTGTACCATTCTTCCAGCGGTTATAAAAAAATTGTGTATTAAAATTCAGAGTTCATCTCACTCATCCTCATCCTGTGCTTCGTCTCATCATCACTTTTGATATCAGAAACAAAAATAGCTGAGTAACTAGTCTTTTTGATTTTCCCTGACTTCCTGACTTCCTTCGCTAAGTAATCTTGTTGTGTTCAAAAACTATTTATTTTAAACTTCTATTTCAAAATTAAATATCAGATTTCCCTGTACACAGTTCCCTGTATGTAACTTAAAGTTATTTACTTATCTGTTCTTAAGAGCGTCTTTAAATCTCTAGAATTAAGTTTACAGTTAACAGCCATTTGTCGATTTTCTTTTAGGACAAGTACAATGAAAGTTTTTGAGAAGTTAAATGATTTTTTCTCTATACCTGGTAAACCGGGCTATCGCTCTATCAGGTACTCCGAGCTATACTCGGACGTTCAGTGTTCATTTACGTTTACATACATGGTAGACCGAGCTAGGGCTCGGTCTATCAGATACTCCGAGCTCCGCACGGACTTTCAGTATTCGTCTCAGTCTTCAAAAAATAATAAAGTTTAAATTTCTGGTGCACCGAACTTCTCTGGGTTTCTTAAGTACTATTAATATTTAATTTAAAATTCCTTACTTATCTGTTCTTAAGAGCGTCTTTAAATCTCTAGACTTAAGTTTGCAGTTAACGGCATTTGTCGATTTTCTTTTAGGAGAAGTACAATGAAAGTTTTTGAGAAGTTAAATGATTTTTTCTCTATTCCTGGTAAACCGAGCTATCGCTCTACCAGGTACTCCGAGCTATACTCGGACGTTCAGTGTTCATTTCCGTTTACATACAGTTACAGTTCATTTCCGTTTACAGTTAACGGCATTTGTTGATTTTCTTTTAGGACAAGTACAATGAAAGTTAGAATACGGTTTTGGTTTAGGAGTTATTGGACATTTTTTTACAAAAAATAACATTAGCTTAACACAGCAGCAAATAATTGTAATAAAAGTTACAATCCCCCCATAACATAATGTTATTTTCATATATACAGTCTGCCCCATTTCTTCTAGACGCTACGCAACTTGGGTTTTTTAAATGGAACACCATTTATATTATTACATTTTTGGGCTCCTTATGGAATTTATGGCCTATTTTATTAAACATATATTTGGCCAAAGTCGCAACGTTTAAGAGTTATTGGACAATTAAAGATAAAATATTTGGTGTGAAACACTCACACGACGTTTTCTCACCTAATCGCAATATACGTTTAATAAAATAGGCCATAAATTAAAAAGAATGCCACAATATACAGGCTGTTCCATTTAAAACCCTGAAGTTTTTGTTTTTTAAATAGAATACCTCTTATATCATTGCATTTTTGGATTCTTTTTTGAACTCCAAATCAAATCTTATAGTCTTTATAAATATATAGTCAAATTATGTTTTTTCGTATGAATATTGTGTATTTATATAATATTTACTTTCATTAATAAAATAAAGAAAAAATCTTAAAAACCAATTATGTATTTTATTTGCAAGACGATAAACCTATCAATTACGACCACCTTTACATAACGGCCAATATTTTTTCTTTTTTTGGTGGCCGTTATTGGCAGGTTTTAATGTATAATTTTAATATCATTCTAATATCCTTTGTGTCACAAAGGATATTAGTAGATCCTTCCATTGAGATAGGTATAAGGCTGATATCCCAAATCGCACTGAGCTGTTTAGTTGTTGTCCTCATTAGTCACTTTTCTCTCATGAAGATGTGAAGGGAATTCTAAATCCAGGTGAACCATCGTTCAAAAGGAAAAGAAATGCTGAAAACGAAAAAAAATTGAGGTTGTAATCTATAAAAATTATTTAAATTAATCATCAAAAATTATTTATAAAAAATACTATACAGGATGATTCCCTTACTTCTTATAGTGAGGATAACTGTACAATGTTCACATTTAACAGTTTTATAACCTTATTCATAGATTGTTGATATACGATTCATACTCCTCCGCTTTATCCTCCAGTAGTCTAAATAATGGGATGGTATATGGGTGGTTTTAAGTTATTACTTATATATCAAAAGCTCTTCCCCTTCACCTCATTGCTCGTTAATATGCAATCCATACTTCCCCTTCTTTTCCAGTACTCTGAATAGCGAGACGGTATAAGGGTGGTGCCAAGTTGTATATGTTCCTCCCCTAGGGCAAATAGTATGTTCCTAATATAAAAACTTCAAGATATTATTAATTTAGAATTGTTTACGTATTGGTTTTTATAAATTCTTGACGTGTTGGTTGTTATTAATTATTTTTTAAAACGAAACAAGGTAGTTTTGTGTTTGCCAACCAAATTTTTCTGTTTATTCTACTAAACATTGGAATTAAATTGTACTTTTAAGATACTAATTATACTTTTAAGATATTGTGACAGAATTAGATTATTTATACAGGATCCGGCACGATAAGCGTTCATTAGAAAGATATAGAGAATCAGGTAAATTAGAACATTGAAAGTTTGGGATTATTGGTTTTTGGGTACGGCAGTCTTAACTAAAATATTTTCAACTTTTGATCACTTCCGGTTATATCGGAAGTGATACTCAACTTGCTTATTTCTTATGGAGCACCCTGCATTTTATTGCATTTTTTAATTCTATGTTAGAATTTAAAGCAACTTTATGTTACATTCCCTATACTGAATATTAACAGTTCCTGAGATATGTCAGTTTTAACAAAAAAAGTGACAGTTACATTGCTCTTTTAAATGACGTGTAAAACAATAACTACTGCAAATAAAAGAAATTTATTTGGCCACGTTCAAAAGATGGCGAACCTTTATTGGAAAGTTTGTTGAATTTTTTTTAAACATTTTACAGGGTGTTCAAATTATTTATTTAAATACGTCGTTAAAAAAATTAGCAAGTCATTTTTTTTAATGAAAACCTTATTATTTATATACATTTTTGAATTCTTCGAAACAAATGATAGTAATTTTGTGCAGAATATCCTATACCTAAAATGCTTTGTTATTGAGATAATTCAGTTTAAAGAAAATGTATCAAAATAAGCAATTTCAATTAATAATTCTAAACTTAAAGCGACTTAAAAGAACAAAACATATTTTAATTACAACACAAATAAACACAAATAGAAATATATGTATGTATAAGTTTTAGTATTTCTGATTTGATTCGACAAATGTTTTTATTACCGTATTAATTTCTTCTTAAATTCTTTTTTTAATTTAAAAACGTAATTTAACAATTTGTATTTTGTTGCATTATATTGTTACGATAATGTTCGATTGGTTCTTTATTGTCATTCTATTTATGTTTTCAGATAATTTCAACAGAAATGAATATATTTCTAACTGTACGTTCTTTTTTTTACAAAAGAAAGAGTTACATCAAAATACATGTTATATCTATATTTCATGTTATTAATGTATCTAAAAACACAATGGAACGTTTAGTGCCTCCAAATTCAACAATCATTACATTATAGTCATTTTATTTTGTTAGATGACCATCAATAATGTTGTCACTCTAGCATAGTTTCAAATAACTAGAACCTACTGTTGTAAGAACATTTGATACCTACTTTTTCTGCTTCTGTATAAAATATTATATAAAAGAAAACTAAAAAGTAGTGTAAAAATATTGTTTTCAAGTTTACTTAAACAATGGTTACTTCTTTATTGTTTATAACAAGGTCACTCCTGTATGGAGAAGATAATTCAAAAATGATACTATATGCTTTTTTTATCAAAAATAAACACACCTCTTTCCAGTGAATAAAATATATTTTGTTTCAAAAAGTCTCATCATAATTAAGAAAAAATGACATCATAATTGGTTGGACTGTAAAGCTATAATTTACCTTCATTTTTCAAAATTGTCTTTCTAAAATGATAAAAGTGGAAATACTTTTCCATACAGATGTCAATCAATTTTGTTAAAAATAAAATATCTTTTATAGATATTTATAGATATGTTTTTTATATCTGGAACCTATCTGGTAATTTTCATTGTAAAAGGTTTTCAAGTTAGGAGTAAAACAACTGAATTTATCACTGTACTGTCCTTTTGTTTTTACTGTAACTATCACGCGAGTTCGATAAGAGTTGGACCTCCCCTGGTCTGCATTACCTACCATTTTCGCAAGTTAAATTAAACATTGTGAACGATGTCGCAGTACTAATTTATGTTGAAATTTCAAGTACAAGTTACCTACTAATTCTACGTCTCATTTGGAGGTTGTGAATGTGTACAAAGAAAAAATCTGTACATTTCGACAGTAAAGAGAGATTTTGCTTCTTTTTTGAATGTGATGAAAAAAAATTTTTTTTTTGATGCTGCAGTGTTCTTGGTATTAAAATACTTTGCTTGGGGATCTGTTTCTATGGAGTTAAAGAAGTATTTGAATTAGGAATTGAGGGGACATACGCTGGGTTGGATGGTGAAAAGATTAATGTGCATAATAGTTTTGAAGGGTAACAATACTTCGTGATCTTTAATAAAAAATCTTGATTTTCATAAAGGTATTCGAAGTATCTCTTGGAGTTTGATATATATTCCCCTCACCTTCCAATTTATTTTCTGCTTATGTGAACTGGCCTTTATTTGCAACTTCTGCAAAACTGCATCTGTTTACTTATGTTCGGTTACATTGACGGTTGAATAAGTAAATATGAATGCCAACGCTTTAGATGTTTATATACAGATGTGCGTTGTAGCACTACGTCAGCATTCAAAGTACAAACAAGAATCCATCCAGAACTAATCGAAACCTCTTTCTTATCTTTATTTTAAATTAACACGAACTTTAAATACAAACTAATTCATCTAGTGTTCATGTAAAGAGTAGACTTTTCGGAAACGTACGATGGCGGCGGAGTTATCACTTGTTTTCTTTGGTTTGGGATTTCGTCGTATATTGGATCAAAGCTGGCTAATTTTTCGGCAATCGACGTCGGCGGTTCAGGTATCGAAGCAGCCCTGTAGCTTCCCGTAGAAGGCGGATGATCGTAGAAAAGTTCATCTAAAAAATGATCTTCTTATTAATTAAAAATTCATTATTACGATTATGATTATTATTACCTTGTTTAAACGACGTGCTTTTCGGGAAATTCATGTTGCACACCACTTCTATGGCGTTCGGTTGAAGATTGCCATCGATAGGCAGTGAAAAAATTGGATTTTGGAACGTAGGTGGCTCTGGAAAATATATTTGCATAAAGTTATTTTGATTAAAAAAAAAGAAAAAAAACAAATGACCCCGACGTGATTTGAACACGCAACCTTCTGATCTGGAGTCAGACGCGCTACCGTTGCGCCACGGAGTCGTTGTACGAAATGAACCATTCTCAGCGATAGGAACATTATTTGTAACAGTTTATTACTAAATAAGGGAGAGAAGGAATATTTCTTCAACTCCATTTCGACCTTTACTATATAAAACTGGTAGTAACAGAGTTAAAATTGATTTCTTAATCTCTGAAAAGATCGTACCTGCATTTGTGTTACTTGTATATTGGTTGGGAAAATAAATTAATACAATTTATATTTTATAACATTCCGATTTTACACAGTTCCCTTTGATGTAGGCAACCCAGTACGCAAAAGTTTCAAATAATTGAGAATATTATAAAGTACATTGGCGTACCTCTAGGGAATTTTGTGTGGGACATTGAAAATTATCTTATTTTAAGAAATGGATATTTCTCTGGGTATGTTTTAAAGTTGTATAAGTTAGAACATATATACATATGTAATAACATATACAGTAATAACAATTTTTGCACTATAATCAACTTGGGGGTGCCATGGCACTCTAATTTCAAAATAAAATCGACCATAAAAATTTCTTGATGTGAAAAGAAACTTGACTTCAAAAAGTGTAATGGCCATAACAAGTGTGACAAACGAATTGATTTTTTTCTAATTACTGCCATAATGTGTTTTTGCTGAACAATGAAGAATGTGTTCTAGTAATCGTTTATACTTTCAAGTTACAACTATAATTTTTATGTGGTTTTCTTGTGCGGCCATACGCAGCATTTTTAACCCATATTTAACTATTCCAATTAAGTCAGTCGGGTCGTAATTTATTCTCCAGCTACAAAAACCGTCTAATAATGGATAAAAAATTAAAGGCCTTGCGAATTTAGCATTTCACTTTGCTGTGCAAATTGCGGGAACAGATTAAGGTCGATATATAGATCGAGTTAAATTGTAATTATTTATGTCCTGTTCCACTTTTATAAATGCGAGTCGCGCAGAAATTCTTGCATAAGCTTATTTTACCTGGCAACGGGCTATGGAATATACTCCTGGCTGTTACGGAAACACTCGGTATATTGGAGCTGTTGGCTTCTTTGATTTTCATCTCGCATTTCCTTTTTCTTTCCTTCAGCTTATGCAGCACACAAAACGCAGCTGCAACTAAGATTACCAACACAGAGAAGAGAACGGCGCATAATACTGTTATAAATAATCGGCTGTCTATCACCAGGTTGTCTTCGTTGGTTTTTTCCAAGTGGTGATTAGATGAGGAAGAAGAATTTTTTTCTTCGACATCAATTAATGTAGAGGATTCTATGATTTCAGTAGTTGTAGTCTTGGTTATGGGTTCTTCAGGGAGAAGGTTAACTTTACGGACACTGGTAATTTTTGTGGTAACTATTGCAGTGTCTGTAGTTGATTTTATAATTATTTCAAAACCATACATCGTTGGTGGTTTATAATTTTCTGTGGTAAAATAGCTGTAAGGATAGCTACTTGATCTTCGAATTGCTTTCCAAGGTTTTGTAACGAACAAGTTTTTTGATGTAAAATACTGGTTGGTTTCTTTTCCATTCTTAACCATGTGGTAATTAATTCTTTCTTCTGAGCTCAGTTCATCGGCAGCAACGTTGGGATCTTGTTGCACTTCATCTTGTGTTGTAAACTCACTTTCGGTTGTTGTCTCAAAGATAGCAGAAGTACTTTCTTTTATAGGAAAACAAATGCACTGAAATACGCATTCGTGGTCTGGTTTGTCTCTTGAACATGTTGGTTCGCATCTGAGAATCAAAATGTGTTTTGAAAATAATTTGAAAACTGTATGCTTTACCTTAATCCGTTGAAACTTTGTATTGGTGGACAATAACATTTCCCTGTGCGCTTATCACATATTCCTTGATCGCCACAGCTGCATTCTTGGTTACAATATTTTCCCCAATAGCCAGTGTCACATTCTGTAAACAAAGGAAAAGTCCACTTTCTTTTGCGCATAACCCGTTACATAATCGTTAGGGTGAAAATCCTTACCGTCGACATCCTTTCCAATTTTAATTAGTACCATAAAAATGCAATTAAATTAAAACAAATTATTAATCTACCTTTACTACAGTCGATTCCTTGAAACCCTGGTTCACAGTCACAAGTTTGAGTTCTGTTACAAAATCCATTCACGCAGTTCGGGCAACTCTCAGATACGCAAAAATCACCTTTATGAGACGGTTTATACCCTTTACAACAAACTTTCACATACTTTGTCCTTTCTTCTTCCTATAAAAAAAAATACATCAGTATTAAGTTATTAACCTTGATAATATAGCGTTTTATGTTTTATTTTATTCATACACATGTACTGAAACTTTAAAATGTATACGATAATGAATTCTGTTTTACTAATTAGATATTAATTGAAACGACTGATTAATTAGACCCAATAACCTGCGTATTATTTTGTATTTTCAAGCTAAAAATATACAAGCCGTTACGGAATGAGCTGACATTCATTAAATTTATTCCAGAATAAACTAACATTTTCGTGTTTGCGTAGGTAACTCTCAATAGAACTGTGTGCACCTAATGTAAATTATTGATCACGTTTTCTAGAAATGCACCTCGCATAGCTAACCTCTGATACAGATCGCTACAGTTAGATCCTGTTACTTTTTTTAATTACTTTGGTCAATGCTGAGCTATTCAGCGTTTCAACATGAATGAATGAATACCTGGAATAGCCGTGAAACGCATTGATTATCCACCGTTCCACACTTTCAAGAGCGTTTTGTGAGAGTCCGGTTCGCAAACAATCGATGGCAGCCGACATGTCTCTAAATATTGATGCTTAACGTAGTTACAGAATCGTGTATGGATGGAATAATCGTACAGAAAAGACCAGAAGAAATATTAAGGATGCAAATGAAAGAGAGTGGGCTTGGGAAAAGCAGAGAAGCAGAGAAGCAAAATAGTATGAAAATTGATGAACAATAAAAATAAACACCCGATGTTGCTTGTAATCCTCTGTTAAGGATTTCGCATTATCGCAAAATGGAATTGCTATGTTTTAAAAAGGATAACTCTTTTTAGAATTCTTTTAGAATTTAATAAAATTAGAATTTTGATCTATTTCACTAAAAATTCCGAGGATTTCACGAAGGTTTATATTAAATTAGGCAACTTAATTTACATCCATGGCGATATGGCTTACAGAATTTAATGAAGATATTGTACAATTATTCCATTCAGCAATTTACTTCTTCGAAGTAAGTTCTATGAAGTTAGCCTAAAACAGCTTAATTATCATTGTTTTGCTCTAAATAACTGTAACTTTACAAGAGAATTGATAATAAAATCAAGTATTTTGCAATTTAAAATTTCAAAATTAATATATGAACACCGTTTATGTAGGAAGCGATTCTTGTCAGGTTCAAAAGTTATCAGGGGGGCTGCATCATGCAGAAATATTTTACTTATTCCTTTCGTTGCTATTAGAACTTACAATTCTTTCTGATTGATGAGTTTGTTAATAACTCTCTGAACGTTTAAAGTCTAAAAATAAGGGATGTTCGAGTAATAGAGAATTATTAAGATTTAAAGTAAAGTTAAAGATGTCCAATCGAACTAGTGTACTTTATATTACTCTTACATCATTTGTTTTCCTCCAAATGGTACAACCATAGAGACGTTGCGTTGTGAAAAAAAATTAAAGTATAAGGTACATATAATGGATACATACAATGGACATATAATTCATAGCTTCTTAAGATAAAGGACTTAAGATAAAGGACTTTCCGCTCTACGTTAAATTAGAAAAACACGTTAATGTCAACGTCTCGAAAAATTCAATTGTGTAAAACTTTTTACAAAAATTGCTGTATTTTAAAGATGATTAAAAGTGATAAAAATTACTGTTGTTTTATTTTATGTATTTTTGTACTTAAAATCAAAACTAAAATTAAAGAAAAAAATGTTGTATACAAAAGTTGTACGATTTAGAAGGGGAAAGAAAATCATTCGTTTTTGATTTGATGAATGATTTCCAAAAAAGACTTCTACGTCACTTCTACGTCAACTGCATTTTTCTAAAATGGAAACCTCTGCTTTCTAAAGTCCTAAACATTTTTAGTTTCAAAGCCATAGTTCATGAAATATACAGGATGTTTACTGTAGACCGTCCATTAGAAATATATTGAGAACGGATAAAGCTAGAAGTCTGAAAATTTGGATTTGAATGGGGAAGGAGGAGAACTAAAAGTTATAAATATATTGTCGATAAGCTGGCGGTTCCGGTTATATCGGAAGTTGACAACACCTTTGCTAATTTAAATGGAATGATCCCAATATTAATTTTTTTTCTTAATTTACATTCAATTTTCAACAACTTTCGTAATAGATTGCTAGGCCTAAACTTAATCGTCTTCGAGCTATTGATTTTTTTCGCAAAAATTATGCAACAGCAGCGACATTTTGAAAAATCGAATTTTCATAATTAGACTTATGCGATAATGTTCATACTTCATTAACCATTACTTGAGACATTGAACTTTTGAGAGATTCACCCAGAAGAACATTCTTACGCACATTCTTTACAAAATAAAATTTTAGAATGAAAATCTTCGTTAAACGGTGTTAGGTTTCCCAACAATACATTCATTTGTTGTAAATTGGGTTGCCCACAAATTAGTTATCAAGTTTGACGTTTGTGTAACTAACATCACTGTGTAACACACATCATGTAAAAATGCTGTGGTTGTATGTTTTGCATATGCTCCGGTAGCTTTCTCGTGACTTATAAAATTGGATTGTAACCTTCTGAATTTTGTTCTATTAAGCGGCGGCAGATTCGGATATTTTTCGTTAAATTGTCCTGCACGTTCTACTTATATTTGTTGGCATCGACCATGAATAATAAATAAATTGATAATATCAACATTGGAGTAATTATTAGCTGCCATTTTAGAACACAGTAAGGACTTGTCAACGTTATCAAGAACTGAACATGTGAAATATAATGTCATAACTCGATTTCCAAATCATACCTGCACTAATTTTTCACCCTAAATATGAAATCAACCAACCTAAGTTATGTAAACATCAAAATTAATAACTAATTTGTAGGAAACCCAATTTACAACAAATGAATGTATTGTCAAAGGATCGCTTTTGAAGTAAGAGCTCGAAAACCCTTAAATAATCGGAAAAGGATACATTTTAGGTATAAGGAATCCCAATATCGTTTAACCAGGATTTTAATTCTACATTCGATAAGATAAGAATATTTTCTAGGTACCATTTAAAAAAACACTTTTTGTCATTTAAAGTTTTCTTATTTTAAAATTCAATTTTGTAAAGGATGTACGTAAGAATGTCCCGCCGGGTGTATTTCTGAAAAGTTCAATGTTTCAACTAATGGTTAATGAAGTATGAACATTATCACATAAGTCTAATTATGAAAATTCGATTTTTCAAAATGTTGCTGCGGTTGCTTGATTTTTGCGAAAAAAATATGCAACCGCAGTATCTCGAGAACAATTAAGTTTAGGCCTGGCAAATGTGTTACGAATGTGGTTGAAAATTGGATGTAGATTGAGAAAAAAATTAAAATTGGTGTCATTCCATTTAAATAAACAAAGCTGTTGTCAACTTCCGATATAACCGCCAGCTTATTGAAAATATTTTTATCTTTTAGTTCTCTTCCTACCATATGCAATTCCAAATTTTCAGACTTCTAGCTTTATCCGTTCCGCATGTATTTCTAATGGACGGTCTACGGTATGTGAACCCTTTATGTGAACATGAAACAGGAAAATATTCCTAAAGCAATTAGCTTAGTTTAATGTTATTGTTTAAGCACAATAACATTTATTTAATGAGTTCAGGATTGAAACATTGTTGCAAGTGTTTATGTTTATCTGTACTACTATCGTTCGCAAAAGTAATTGATCCCTGCTTATGAGAGCTTATATCTCGGAAGCTACTTCATCGAAATAATTGAAACAACCTTTATTGTAATAAGCATTTATTCCTTAATAGCATACGAAAAAAATCAGAGAAAAAACTGACCTGAAAAAAGTGATAATCGCATTTTAAAAGGCAGCGAGTTGGCCTTTTCACGTGTTCGTATTTACATATTCCGCTCGGATGCAACAGAGGCGTATTAAGCATTTATTGAGTAAGCAAAGTAAGTAGCACATTTTAAAAACAGAAAATCAACTATTAATAATTATTGTGTAATATTTATTTAATGTAAGCACTAAATTAATAATCGTTGTTTTAGTACAATTAATAATAATAATGATTATTTTATTTATACACGCAAATGTACAAAATTAAGATTTAACACTCTTAAATTTTCTAAAACAAAAGGACGCGATAAAATAGTTACTTTATGCAATCAGACAAAACATTAGTAATAATAAAATATTAGTAACTATTGCATAATGTTTATTTAACGTAAATGTAAAATTAACAGTCGGTATTTAAATAGAAATATAAATTGCAGATGTCACATAGAAATTCATTCGTCGTTCGAGTCACTTGACAATTCTTCATCATCATCTTCATTTAAGCTTATAATTAGGGCCCGGATATTTAAATAAATATTTTCTTACTTAAATAAATATTTTGCGATTTTTGATGATAAATAAATATTTGGCTTTTTGAGAGAATTTCTTTCTCATTTACTCTAAATATAATTCAATATTTTTCTAATTCTCTTGAAAAAAAGAAGACGAGAATTCTAATGGAAATATAATTGCCCAATAAAATGTTGAGAATCGCCATCAGTTGTAAACCTGCGAACACAAATATTATAGAAGCCGCACTGGTGACGAAATCTCGAAAAGAAATGACCAATTACAATATCAATTAAAAAAAATACAACATTTGAAGAGGTGTTAAATAAAAATCCAGGCTATAAAATTTTACTATGTATCAAAAACAAGCTTCTTGGGATCCTTAATGAAAAAAAGGAAGAAGAAAATGGAGATTTTGAAGTATTAAACGCTTTGAGC
>JAWQRJ010001383.1:0-16057 GCA_033557515.1 Diorygopyx duplodentatus
ACTGTAGACTTGACAACTCCTAAAGGAAATGATTTTAAGTTATACGTAAAACCCAATGAAATACATGCAGTGATGGAGCATTATTACAGATTTGTCAGATTTAGAATGATTGCAAATTTAGAATGTTTTTACAAACTTTTTAGGTGTACCTACAATAAATATACAACTTTTTTCCTGGATTGTCAAAAATGTTAAGATTCATCATAGTTAAATAGGAGTAGATAAATAAGAAGAAGTTTTGAGAGGAAACTCCTTCAGAGCAAAATTGCTTATTCTTCATCAACTGTAAATGCCCACTCGTTTTGTTTATTGTACTTCTGAAGTGCTATTATAACTTCTGAAGTGCTTTTCGAGTTGCTTCTCAATAAAATTGTCCATCTCGCGTATATAAAATAGACTCCGCTCGGAGACCGGGCTGCGCGCGGTTCAAAAAACTTTTTTTTATTGCATTTTCATATTTTAATACTTAAAAAAGTGCGTCCGCGCTTTCCCACAAATTCAGCCCTCAACGCTACCGCGCGGTCAACGGTCAAACTATCATTTGCTGCGACGATTACTTGACCGTTGACTGCGCGATGGAGTATGTTTTTAGGTTAATTTCGTTAAGACAAAAATTATAAATGAGTTTTTTTAGACTTGAAACCTATCTAAATCGAATTTTTGAACCACAGTCTTGAAATCCTGCAAGTATCCCTGCTAAGTACTTACTCTTCGATATTGGAAAATATCCACACACATACATACATACAAGAATAGCTCGTTTAATCGTATAAGATATTTGGTGTGAAACACTGACACTTTCTATTACTTTATTTAAATTATGCTATAACATACAGAGTGTTTCATTAAAAAAACTGAAGTTAGGTAGCGTTTAGAATAAATAGGATAAATAGGATACCGTTTAGTATATATGAAAATTTCAGTGCATCGATGCTCTGGTAAACTAAGGTTTTTGAACATTCAACATTTAAAAATGCTTTATTTGATATTTTTTTTATATTTTTTCCATATATTTACAAATTACAAGACTAAAAGGTGTTTTATTAGAGTAATAGGTATATAGGATGTTACTTAAGGAGGTGGACAGAATTCGAGGAATGATTATATGGCCAATTTAACTGTGAAAGGTTAACTTTTATTTTGAAAAGGAAACATAATTTTAACAGAATAATTGGTGGCAGATCAAAGTCTACAACTTTGGAAGTGATGAGTGTGAAATTGTGAACATTGATTATTAATTTTTGAACATTAATGTAGTTGCAATTGGAAAATTGAAATTTTAAAATGATAAACATCAAAGAATAGTTTAGTAATAGCCTAGTGGTAACAACTAGGCCAAACCCAATACCTTTTAAAATACTCTTAAATAATCTTTTGAATAATCTTTTAAAATTACAATAGTTACTTCGGGATATTCAATTGCTTTGTAAGATTTTATTTTTACTTCATGACAACCACACTGCCTTACATCTCCGTGAGTTACAATCTTTAGCTCACACTTACCCTTATTATAATGATTGATTTGGTTAAAACATAGCAATTCGTTTTCTTTTAAATTATTACAATTTTCTTTCATAAGGATATAAATTTCATCAGTAGCGGCAATGAAACGAGATTCGAGTTCTACTTACGCATATACATTATTAATCCATGTTGGCAAAAGACATAACTCATAATATTGATAATCATCGACTATTGGTATTTGCGCTATAAATACATAAACATTACATTTTTGATATGCCTTTATAGTAGTTAAAGTTTCCATCAAATACACATTCTCCGTTAGTATTTTGAAAGGGAATAAATGTTTGTTGTGAAAATGTACCTGTTTCATTTCATCAATTAGTTTTTCTGAGAGTAGCAACATTGAATGCAAAATATTTCGTTTAACTAATTCGATAATCTGAATTATATCACTTAATTTATTGCTGAACTCTTGTAGATATAGTATTTGTGTTTGTATAGCGTTTACTTTGGA
This sequence comes from Diorygopyx duplodentatus, assembly GCA_033557515.1. Classification (NCBI taxonomy): domain Eukaryota; kingdom Metazoa; phylum Arthropoda; class Insecta; order Coleoptera; family Scarabaeidae; genus Diorygopyx; species Diorygopyx duplodentatus. The sequence continues at coordinate 1,979 of JAWQRJ010001383.1, forward strand.
ATTTAAATAGAATGTATTGTTTAATTAATTTATTGCTTTACTTATTCGTAGAAAGTTAATATTTATTCTTGTATTTGTTTCATTTAAATATTTTATAACGTGTTGTTGATTATTCAAAACAAATTCTTGCGATTTACTTAATTGTGTAATTAATGTTAAATTAAATTAATGTTACCATAATACTCAGCATCTTCATGGTCTAAATTTCCTGTTACAATTTAATTGCGCTTCCCAATATATTTTATAAACCACGCTTCGTTCTTGTTTTTAAATTTATTTTATAATTAATTTTATCATTTAAATTCTATCATTATATTCATTTCTGCAATGTCTGTGTCATTTAAAAAGATCATAAAAGTTTGCTGATATCTATCGTATAGTTCTAATACAAAGTTCATGTCTATTTGCGTAATTAATTCAAAATATAGTTTGCTATTATAGGCAATTCCTAACTTAATGGATAGTATACCAGATGGTTTTTTATTTCTACTATGGAGGATACAGGATGGAGGTATCCTCTAATGAGGATACCTGAGGATAACGTTAGTTATGATCAAATCAGCTTTCTCAGAAAACTCATTGTGCGACGTGGGGCGTATGCACCATCAAACATCAATGTCGCCTTAGATTGCTGACATTGTGCTAAAAATTTAAACAAACACCAAGAGGTCAATTTCGCCTCGCTAGCTATATTGAAACGGAAAGAAAATAGAAACAGTATCATTAGTGCGGCCCTTTAACTATAGTAGTCTTTTCTACAATTTCTTCTTCATAATGAATTTTTTTGCAGTCTTTTTTGGTAACTTTTTCTGGTGACATTCCTTAATACCGTTGCACCCCCTGTAGCGTATTACCGGCGCTCTGACGTGATTATGAAAAATAATTTCACTTTATCACTCACAGTCAATATAACAAGCTTTTCCTGGTCTATTACTTGCCCCAACGTGTGTAACTCATAGTAAACATTTAGTTTATTCATGCAGAATGTCAGTCAGGCCACGTAACACACATTCGGCATTCCATTTCGACATCGCGCGAAATATTAACGAGACAAGTGCAACTTTGTTAGGCTATTGTAAGTGGACGCCCCTGCGTCGTTGCACAATCCCGTTGCCATATTATTATGTTAAGGAGATAAAACACTCAGCCGTTCGACCGCCGCTGCCAGGCCAGATATGGCCTGGCCATAAATTACCCGCCGTACCCGCGCCACGTCGGCTAAATTCGTTTCTCGTACGCATAAACTTCAATCGGCGGTGATGCATATCTATTTCTCTTTCCTCTACTTTATTAACAACGAATCGAAAGCAGGAAGCCGATCGGAGCCGTCTCGCGAAACCGCAAAAATCCGCGCTCAGCGTGAGTCCATCAGTGATAGATAATTTTGCACTATGAGCAGACACAGTGCAATTACAATATATAACGACACCTTTTTAATGGGCCCGAGGGAAAGTTTCGAACAAAAGGCGGCACTTTCTCGGTGACCATTGATCGCCCGTTTTCCTGCTCGTTATCTCGTTACTCAAACTTGACGGGCAACGCGGTTACCCATAAGAGGGAAAATAAATGCCCAATGCAACGACTTTGTTATTTTGCCAGTGAAGATCTCTTGATTGTAGTGTAACAGCCGATGGAAAAGATTAATGACGGCCAGAGCGTGCACCCCGTCAACTTGATGCTTTCACTTGCATGGTACAAATTTTGATGACGGCAAGATATGAAAGTATATAATTTAATGCAATTTTCTGGTAAACTTGTTGGGATAATTAAATCAATCAATATAAATAAGTTAACCCTTGTGGCAAACTACTTTAATTGAATGTTCTTAACGCAGCGCAGTATAAATTCGTGATATGCAACCTGCTTGAGATATAAACTGCTTGCTTTGTATGGGGATATGTGAACTTTTTTTTGATGAACGAGCCATTGATTTTGAAATAGGCAGACAGGCAAACCTTATGGGCAAATTAGGTTTGGTAATAGACAATAATTAATGAAATAGCACCTAGCGAGTGTTTCCCAACGAATAATCATGAAATGACATGCGTGCAGTTGTTCTTTTGCTTCTAGTTATTCAGGTTGGAGATTTGGAGTTCAGGTTGTTTTATTTGATACATCAATTAAATGGCTAATAATAACAATGTTATTTGAACTGCAAAATGAATTGAAACATAAAATCTTAAGAACCACGACCACCCTCACTGTAAGTTGGCACGTTCTTAAGATTTTGTTTGTCCAGTTCACAAACTACGAAATCTAACCTTGAGGAAGCAGAAAGAAATCTGCGAAATATGTAATTGTTCATTTTTATAAGTTCAAATATCACCTATATTATAAGTCATTTATTTGAATAAACTAAATTTTTTTAAAAACATCAATTCATACATCGAAAGTTTCATAATATTTCAGATAGTAAGGCTCGTACTTATAAATCGTTGTCAAGGCGTTACTCACGCTCAAGCAAGAGTCGGCGACCCGTTCGTATTTTATAAACCCAGCTCAAGTACGGATCGATGTTCCGAGCGGGGGCACCGAGATAGGGTTCGACATACCTTGAGACTTACTTGAGCAACAGCTGTTCGCGTTCACAATATAACCCAAAAAACGTCGGAAGAATTTCAAGAGTTTTTACCCCGTAATGATCTTGTTGTGGATGTAATTCGAGAATGTGTATCTAGAAGAATTGATGAATATAATCTGGCGTTCTTGCTTACATTTATCTCTATCACGTAGAGAAAAATTACATATTGAATAATAATAACTCCTTTACGAAAAACGTCACTAAATGGGTAAGATATATCGATGACGTTTTTTTTTGTATTTAGAACGGTAATCATGTTGATCTTAATTCCTTTCTTAACTATATAAACGATCTACATATTAACCTTAATTATATTTTAGAATTACAACAGAACAATCAAACTAACATCGTAGATCGTAATATAATTAATAATAATAACTATCCCAACTTCGAAATTTATATAAATCCTGCTTGTATCGCTACCATAATCCCATGCGATTTTCATCGTACCCGTTTTCCCAAAAAAACAGCCGTCTTTCGCTCCTTTATATACCACACTTTTAAATGCCCTTTAACTCTTGAAGCACGAAAGAAAGAAATATATTAATAAATATTATATATTCGATCTAGCCGAAAACAATGGTTTTAATGAAGACATCATAAATAAACTTAAACCAAACAACTCATAAGAAACGAGCCTGTATATAAGCCCAACATGAATCCCATTTCTTCCCACAGATTCAACCCCCTCCAATACCATGACTACCGTAAACCGATATCCTATAATCTTACTAATTTAAGATCTACAAACATTTTCAAAAAAATATAATATAATCTCGGTTTTAAAACAAATAACAAAGTTATTAACATATTTTCCAACCACAAAACAAAAGCTCCCAACTTCGAAAAAAACGGCACTTATTCTATTAACTGTTATAACTGTAATGACTTATGTATAGGTCAAACTAATCGAAAACTAAATAAGCGTATACAGGAATATATTCCTAAGCCCAGTTGAACTCTTTATAAACGCACTTTATGAACAGGACACAAAATTAATTATCACAACATAAAGTTTTTAAACGAGATGGAAAATGGCCGCAAAAGAACAACTCGAAATCGATAAAGATAAACATAACGAAGAACTACTACTTAATGAACTAATTAACTTTAATAACCAACCTGTCTATTCGATTTTATTTAAAACATTTACATGATCATATGTCGTCTACACACGTATATGTATATTTTTAACTTTTGTATAAAACCGATTTAGTCATGCCTGAAACCTGTTCAATGTCCTTTATATTGGTTAATTAATTCAAATACGTTAGTGTACATGAACATTTTAAAGTGTTTGGATTGGGTTGGGTTTGGTTATCTAAGTTATTTTAATTTTATTCAATGTTTTGTTGTTCTTTTATACCGTTCTCTTTGTCTACGTTCTTTATAATTACCTCATTTTTACTGATTTTCGACTTTGAGTGTAAATGTGCATTTTAAAAATTAGTAGAAACTGTATGAATTTTACACTTTTCACGTAGCAATTCGTATATTACGTTGATTATTTTTATTAATAAAGAGATTTCCCCCTCGTTATGTTCAGACAGCTCAACGGAAAATATATATTTACGGAGTATTCTGTGAAAAAATAAGAGCTTTTTGTACATTGGGCCTGTAAATACCATAATGTACCGATGGTGCTCGAAAATATATTTACTGTACTGGTTATATTACTAATGCGCAGGTGTTTACCATAATTTAGGGACTAGTATTCATTCACCAGTCCAACTAATTTTGTTTTCTCCTAAAATATAAAAAAGGAAATAGCATATTAATATTGTTTTTATCCCCCGAGCTCGCTCGGGGAATAAAAACACAAAACAAACATTGTTTCCTACCTCTAACACAGCTTGCCGGTCTCTTAGTTTTCGTAGAACCATCGTGCAATGTAAAACTAACAGACCAGTTATTGTTTCGCCAGTTATTTATTTACGATATAAAATTAATTTAGTGAGAGTCGAGACATATCCCAATCGATTTCTGACACCGGATTATTGAAATACCCGCAAATATCCGCCGGCAACATAAAGCCGTCTTCCGGATCTGGGGAATACATACATACATACACACACACACACACACACATACAAGATTATCGCGTTTAATACTATAAGATTCTATTTCACTATAAGTATTGTCATTTGCTGCAAGGTACAACCGCCTTTATCTTCAAATGAATTAAAAACTTGAAACTCGTTAAAATATGTTACAAAGGGAGAACAATGTTTAGGTGAAAATAAGTTGTTCTCCCAGCAGTTAAGTTTACATTGTTAGATGTAATTTATTCTAATATGCTCTTCTTTTATTTTCAGGTGAGTCCACTGCATACTACAGTCATACTCTACTAATCTTCACTAACTAAACCGGGCCCAATTTCGTTTAAGGTAACATAGATACACATTTTAATGACTAATCTTAGTTTTAAAGTAAATACTTTTGTTTACGTTAAATAGAAGATGTTGCATTGCAATTTCTTATCATTTCGTTCAGAATTATTTGTTAGGGGGACGTATTGGGATTTATTATGGGGGTCAATACATTGAATTAAAGAAACTTTCGATCGTATCAACAGTATTTTACGTTCAACGTTCAACATTTTTATTACAGAGAGAAATGCAGACAAGACGAACTTATTTTTCTTTCGATACTTTAAGAGAATAATGCAACGTTTTACAGTTTTAATTCCAACAGGCGGTGGTTAAGGGGTATGGATGTGTTTGGATTTAGCTGCACATAGACACTTTTCTATGCAATAAACATTTCTGCCAAAAATTAATTTACAGTATGTTATTAAAGATATGCAGCCAACACGATACATAGGATTATCCTCACAAAATACCACCTTACCTATATCGTGAAATTACTTTGCGAACTGAAATACATAACAGCAAAAAAAAGTTCGCCGTCCCAATTCTGCCACATTCCCGAAATATAAACTACAGATTATGAAATCCAGTTTTACGTATTACAGTGGTGAATGTTTATAGTAATATTCCCGAGTCATATTCCCGAGTAATATAACATTCAAAAACATTTGATAAGGCAACAATAGGGCATACGTATAGTGACAGCATTAATGATTACTGAAAATTGATAAAATTAAGTTTGAGTTATCAGGGCGAAGTGAAAGATTGATGGAAGTGTTATGCCTTTACCACTGTAATCGAACTTCATTTGCTCCCTCCTCTTATACAAGTTTATGTATAAGAGTATCCATCTGACTTCAGATCTGAAACTATCAGTCTATCAGCCTATGGGCCTATCAGTCTATCAGCCTATTAGTCTATCAGACTATCAGCCTAAGGGCCTGTCAGTCTATGGGCCTATCAGCCTATTAGCCTGTAAGCCTATGAGACACTCGGCCTTTCAGTCTATCAGTCTATTAGCCTATCAACCTTTCAGGCTACCAGCCTTTCAGACTATCAGCCTTTCAGACTATCAGCCTTTCAGTCTATCATCTTTTCAGCCCATCATCCTTTCAGTGTATCAGCCTGTCAGCCTACAATTCATTGCAGTTTTGATATCAAATAGTCGCCATCAGACTTCAAATCTGAATTTTTTTTTAAATTATTGCTCCACCTCTTCTTGTCACTGACCATCGCAGTCAACTCTATCCATGTTCGTTCATTGGTTGACCAGTTCTTCTTTATCTTTCCTCAGAATGTGTTCAATCCAATTCCATTTGCGCCGTTTAATCTCAGTTTATTTGTGTCAGTTTTGTTCATTCTCAGAGTTCTGTGTTCCTTATTATTGGGCCAAAGGATCTTTAGTATTTTCCTCAAACATCTTCCTTTATATTTTCCTCGTTTCGTCCTATTTTCTTTTACTGCTTCTTCTTTTAGCTTATTCATTTTATATATTTCTCTTTCGGTTGAACTGCGCTGTAGTTTGTTTTCGCTTATACTCATTGTTATTTCTCCAACTAATAAGAGGTGGTCACTTGTTGCTCATAAATTATTCTACGAAAACAGTATACAATGGGGACGCAAATTTTCGTCTTTTCCTACCTGCCGCAATCAGCCTTAAACTTTGAATTTGCAAAGGTTGCCATGTGACTCTTGATTGTAAAGGAAGGAGTGAAGTTACAATTATTTACAAAAGTTACAATTATTTGCGACCTAATTGGTACCTACCGGTGCTGTAGGAACCGTGTTGACTTCTGATCAGGCGGAAAGATTACTCCAAAACTGATGCAATATCAAGTTTACTGGTTTAACGTAAAGTACGGTAGTAAAACTAAAATATTAATGTTCCCAGATGAGGTGAGCAGATGTCCTCATTGCAAAGGTTTTTCAATTATTAGTTGATTTTTCAATACCTTCAATCCGTTATGAAGTTTCAATTATTTGGACCAAAGGCCATTTACATCTAAACCGGGAAGCATTAAGTCAAAATTGAATTAAATGATATTAAGTTTATTGTGTATTGGTTTCCAACGTAACTTGAAACGTAAATCTTCCTGATGGTGCTCGAAAATCCGTCAACTCAAAAATTTCATTGCAAAATGTGTGCTGTAATATCTCCTAATTGGATATAAACAGATTTAATTAATAAGTTAATACGATTTTAATTAAGATGTAATCTGATTATCAGTATTTTTTTAGAAATAATTGGAAATTCACTTCACATAATGTAAAATTTAGGTTTAGTTTCCATAGCAGTCCAGGCAAGTTTAAAATAAAATGGTTTCAAGTTAAATTAAAAAAATAATTTGCCCGAAATCGAACCTGTCGTCCAACTTGCTACGGATCACATGTTTCAGAAAGGTCAATAAGGAAAATACTAAAGCAATCCGAATATTTTCCCCTATAAACCTTATTTAGTGCACGAATTATTGGAAGACGATTTTGATCGTAGGGTGCAATTTGCAGAAGTTATGATGCAAAAAGTTGAAACTGATGCAAATTTTATGAAAAATATACTTTTTTCGGATGGAGCGACATTTCTACTAAACGGTTCTGTAAGCAGGCATAATTGCAGATATTTCCACATTCGAAAAGTCTCTGAATTGCATATTAGAAACCATCAATTCTTCGAATCAGTTTGGCTCAATTTATGCGGAAATAACCTCAGCAGGAGGTTACTTCCGCACACACTAAAATAATTGCCTCGGGGTAAGTTTGTTATAGCACAAAAAGAAAAATTCCAATTACTCTAGAGATCACTACGCTAGTGCTCACCGCTTAGTTCTGAGAGGTGATGCCTGTATGGGCCAGCGAAACATCAACATGAAGTATATCCTATATAGTTTTGAAATGTTTCAATACATTTGTTTAAACTTTAAAACTGCTTAAATCGGAAAATAAACATACCTTAATTGCTCACAAGCTCTCCATGAGTATTAATTTGCTTCTCTTATTCGAATTCTGAAAGAGAGCGGTCCTCTTTGTCGAATTTACTTCTGTAGAATCATGTTACATTTGTGCCATAAGAATTTCGTACCTTGTATTATTTTTAAATTACTCTAACATTTGTAGGAAAAGAAAATGTCATAGAAGCTGAAATTCAAAAAGAACATTGTTCAATTTAACTCCAATTATACCGATTACTGAATTATCTAGGATCAGTGGGGCAATAAAGATATAAGTGGTTAAAAAATACTTATTTATATCAGAAAACGTGCATCAAAGGTTTAAGATATAAATGTTTCCACTGAAACAACAATTCCTTGTGCAGCTTAGATCACGTTCGCAACTCAAGCTTGTTCATCGCCATCGTTACCAGACAATATCTTTGTGTTATGTGTGTCGAATGGCTTTGGCGATTTTTTCGCTTACCAGTAATTGCCTATTTTGGTCGAAAACAAAAGCTTCGTGGTAAAGTTTTTTAATCAAGTTTATGGCTTCACGACTGTGACAGGTTCACTTGTTTCAGCCTTCGACATCGAAATAAAGTTACCCGATTTTAACAGCTGACTTCACATCCATAAACTTTTTAACGAAAAAATTGCGTTCGGAAATTGAAAGATGACAATACGGCAATTGCTTAATTTGTCATTGTGCCTTATCTTTTGTTCTGACAATTATATAAGCTACTGTTGGTGGGATACAATAAGACAGAGTAAATTGGTTTATGTGCTTATTTATTACCTCTGAATTACGTTTTTTTTTCTCGAAGCAATTTAAAACCTTAAAAAATCCAGGTCATTGAAAATTTACCATAATTTTCGTTGCGTACAACTTTCGTATACTTTCCATTTCTTTGCTTGAAGGAAGTTGTTAAAATGATTAATGACGTTCAGAAATTTAAATTCAGGTCTATGTGGAAATACACGTTGTAAATCATTAAATCCGTATGAATTTGTAGAAACCGATCACTGCTTCGATATGGGGTCATTAGTAATGGTAAGCTATGTAAATACATTCCAGCTACTTAATTAAGAGCGACTGTAAAAAGCTATAATCTTGCAGTAACTACAACTACCTTTGGATATTTCAAGGACATGGTACTTCGTAATAAATATTAATATTATGGAAATACTAATGAAACGACATTAGTGTAAATTGAATGTTTGATATAGTCCTGTAAACGAGAAGAAAAAATGAACATAATTTATGGCATTTGATATCGGAATAGTTTAAGATTAAACATATCAGATAACAACAAGATTTTTTTAATTTCATATTACCGTTTTGTTCATTACAAATTTAATCTGTAAGTCCGATAGTTTATTCATCACAAGTTTGATTGAAGTACTAGCCACTTAGAGGCGTTGCAGGAAATTCGTTCTTTACAATTAACTGTTTTAATAACTTTAACCCATAGACCCCTTAACCCACCATACATCTAACCTCCTAAATAATACAATGATAAAGTTTAAATTGTTCTACACTCTGACCCACTATGTCAATACTAGCAGTTTCCTTCAATTTAAAAACCAGTTTACTTAAGTAAATTAGCTCACAAACTAGTACAACCCTATAATAAAAAAAACATTGGTAACGAAACAGCTGATTGCCTACGCCAACTTCACTTTGGTGATGTTGAAAAAGAAAATGACAATTGTTTACCAGTTTACAGTAAGTATGCCTTAAACTTGTGTGATAACAAATTAAAGGTCTGTTTCGGCTTACAGGTATTTTGCAGTGCACTAACATTTCACAAAGGGTCAGCAACACACTTATAGGTTATAACTGATATTAGACAATGAAAATAAACGGAATAAATTGCAATGAACTGCTAAGATTTCAAAATGTATCAGATTACTTAATCAATTACTCAAAGCAGTATTTATTTTAGATATGGCAAAAACACAGTACCATAGAATACCGCAAATACACGGATGAGTAAAACTTTGCGGTAAAAGATAATAACGTTTAAAATTTATTTGAATACATGTAAATATAACAACAATGCAAATTAAGTAAAACATAATTTGCATTAAGAAAGGGGCAGAAAAAGCAACGCCTTAGCGAAAAGATTAGGGGAAGAAAATATCGAAGATGAAATAAAGAAGATATCGAAGAAATGCTATTTTAAGGTTAGAGCGTGAAGAGAAATGCCGGAAGAATGAAGCAACAACCGAATACGGTCTCTGTTCATTATAAAGAATGTCATGTGAAAGTTATGGAGGAATTGCGGTAAGTGGTGTGGTCTATAAGGTTTTAACATAAATTACAGCGGATTCCTCAGATTATGTAACCACAAATATTCCCAGAAATTTTGGAAATTAAAATCCGCATAGTAGAACATGTTGAATGGTTATATCTTTAACTTCTTCTTTTAGAAGGATGTGAAGTTGTTTTTAATTTTTGTGTATAGACGTTGCTTTGTTTTTGTTTTCGTACGCCATTCTACCAGCAAACTATTGTGAATTATACATCAAATCGACTATTTTCAAATCACAAATATTTTGTAAACGTTGCTGCTGATTTATATCTTTCCTTAACACGTGTTGAAATTAAAAATGTGCATTGAAAATAGTATTCCCTTTCTTCTTGTAAAATTATTCTTACATGTTGTTTAAAAATCTATTTAGTATAGCTCCCTAAAGGAGCTATCCTTAATATCCCTAATCTTTTATGGAGCACTTCAGAACATACTTTTATTTGACAGCCTCAGTGTGCGGTTATAAAAATGTAGAATTTGTGGTTGAAAGTAAACAGTTACGGGAATGAAATTGAGACTCCATAATTAGAGCAAACATTGAACTTTATTGAAGGAAATATGAAAACTAAAGCTATTTTGTAACATGACAAAATAAAAATCGCACCACTTTGAATAGTAGTAACTTTAATCTTTCCAATTTCGAGTTCTTCTTTTTGGTGAACTACATACAGTAATATTAATCGTCCTTTTTTTAGCTAAAACAGCTCAAATATTTAGGTATAACGCGTCTATTAAGAAAAGATATACGAACGCATTAACCACAACAATTGTGCTTTAAAAGTAATCACATGAAGAAACATTTCTGGATAAGCAAAGGTACAGTCAAACTTCGTTTGACCTGCAATTTCTTTCTCGCGATATATTATGTACTTGCAATTTTATCATTTTATGTTCGTATCACTAACGCTTAATATTCAAAGTGTGTTTATTTTGATACCATTTTTTTTGCTATTTGTCCATAAAGTATTTATTTATTACTATTATTACTATTATGAAGCACCTGGTAGACCTATCTTTGCTGCGTTTCCTCACGAACTGTCTATTTTCATTGAAAAATTATTTACCTATCCGACTTTTTGTATTATTTATTAAAAGTCACGTCAACAAACTGAACGCAGCATTTTTTTCACGGGACTGACATAAAATGTCGGCCAATTGCGGTAATAAAAATTGTTACCTAAATGAACACGAAATACCTTTTTGTTGCCAAAATATATCTTTAATAATATACAATACAACATGAATGCGTGGCAGACTGAGCTTTACTCACCAGGTAATATCCTTATATTTAATTCCAAAATTATTTACTTACCCCACAGTTTACTATTGTGTTCTTTGTTAATCATTGTGTTTTAATTTTTATTATTATCCATTTTTATTAACTTGGTTTAAAAAAATAGACATGCGAAGGTACTGACCAATACAATTGTCTTTTAATCAGTGAAAAACATTTGTAGATTAGCAAAAATTCAATCAAACTTTATTTTACCTACAATTTCTTTTCCGAGATATGCACCTGCAAATTTTATCATTTTATATTCCTGCCACTGACGCTTAATATTCAAGGCATGTTCATTTTGATACCAATCAATTTTTGGTTAATAAAAAGTATTTATTTGTTCCCATTATTGTTAACACCTGGTAAACCGATCTTTGCTGAGATTCTCAAATACAATGCTCGCATTGTATGCGAGCGGTGGGGTATTATCTGGAATGCACCCTTACTGACGTGAGAAACATCAGTAAGTTTTGAAGATAGTTACCAATACGTCGATTACTCATTGATTCGCATCGTAAGCATAATCGAAATTCACATTATCGTAATTCTGTGTATAATTAAACGGAAAGGTGTAAATCCATTCAATGCATTCTGTCCATCCGATGCCCCCAAATGTGCGCTTACCTTACCTTACATGTCAAAAATTACTCTCATTATAACAATTCTGTTCGCTGGCGCCAACGGCGCGCCGATTGGGAATGTTCGAGAAAGTTTAAACTCAATTTGCATGTAATTGTACAAAACTAGCACCATTACCATCTCGCCATGTGTTAAACCGAACATAAAAAAGGCGAAAAAGCTCGGCCACGCGCGGATTATTATTGATCTCTAATTGGACGACCTCAAACCATTAGCATGCAGTCTCTTATAATTCCGTGAAAAACAACTTTCTAACAGCAATTCTAAAGTGTACTAATCAATATTACTCCCAGATTTAATTTGCGCAACTTTAAATCGCGAAGGAATTATTGAGGAACTTCCTCCATAAAACAGAAAACTTTGAGAAAACTTGTCTTTGAGATATTAAGCTATTACTATGTGCTTATTTTTTTATAATAAAACGAAGAGGTAAAACCTATCTTCGTTTTATTATAAAAAATCTGTATATATTTCTTGTACATCCTGTGTATGTGTCTATAGGATAGATAGTTAAGTGTTAGTTACAATATAACTTTATTTTCTTCGCACATGCAAATGTAAACAAATTAATAAACAGTGTAAATTGCAAAGTAACAGCAGTGTATTATACAAACTCTTGATGCATCCATTACTGTAGCTTCACGGTTTATTTCCGTGTTCAGTAATCCATAGCATACACTATTGAAACGACTTAACGGGTTGATGTGTACTTTCTGCTAAAGTACCGTACATGGCAAACAATAATGAATAATTTCGTTTTACAATGGAAATAGACGGGTGATTTGACAAACTTCACTTCCTTATGGCATATACGGGGAGTGTAAAAACAACGCGGTCTCTTCAAATGGTCATACATCTTCCAACGAATTAATAATTTTTCATGTGGTTTATTTTTATCGTGCATGTAAAATTTAAATAACGTTCACTTTCACAGATATACCCCTTATATAGAGTATTTAACTCTAATAATCGTAATCAATTTTAATATTGAGCAATGATGTGCCATTTACCGACTTTTCGGTAGCTTAATTTTTAGGAAAAGCTACTGATTTTACCAATGAAATAAAACGTTCCAGTACATTGATTCCTCTATAATATAAAATTATTGTTCCTGTTTTTCTGTTGAGATTATTGGGGCGTTAATGGATTTCTATTGAGATTTCTATTGCTCAGGACTTCTATTGAGTGAGCGAAGTTAGGTGGACCGGAAATAGAGATTTAAAAAAAAATGTACGATATTGTACTCAGGGGAACTAAACACGAATATGGAGTTGTTGTAATTTTGGATAAGGCAGTTTAGTTAAAATGAAAATAGAACAACTGGTTATGTTACTCGTCCAGATATACGCACGCTTATCTGTATACGAAGAATTTCACGGGGAGCTGGACACAGCGAATATAAATAATTGTGATTGTGGGCGATCTGAACGCAGTGACAAGACGGAGAAATATTAGAAAAGGGGTAGCTGGGTTAACAGATGTAAAAATAGTAACGAAATATTGATATACACAACACCCTAGAAAATATAAAACTACATTCTAATAGTCATACGGAAGAGATAAAAAGTTTCTTCGCAAATTGTTCAATATCATGTCAATATTAAATAGCAAATAAGACAATAAATTAAAAATATATTTTCATATTTCACCAAGGATATACAAAGCAAATTGGTGACTTTCGGAATTCGGCGATTCTTGAAGGACAAGACGACAAGAACTCCGAAAGCTCTCCAAAAAGCCCAAGAGATCATTTCGGAAGACCCAGGGACGTCGCTAAGGAAATTGGCGAGCTTCTTGAAGGTGAGTGAAGCTACCATTCGTCGGGTCGTTGAAGAGGACATGCACATCTTATGAATACATTCCAAAGAAAGCAAATGCAATACATTTCGAGAATTATAGAGCAGTTAGTCTTATTAGCCACACCTTCAAGATTATGTCAAGAATTTCGGTATTAATACTGGTATTACTA
>JAWQRJ010001384.1:0-16054 GCA_033557515.1 Diorygopyx duplodentatus
TATTTAAGCTGTTCAGATCTTCTTTTGTTTTTCCAAAAAAAATCATTGCCTACTAGATATCCTGAAAAAACTGAAAATTATCATTTTCTCCAAATGTGAATATTTTCCATATTATTTATCGTATCAAAAAATTTCGAGGAAAAAAGTTGTAGATATCAAAACATTCTGTAGGATAGATTATAAAAATATTTTTTACCTTGCACCAGTTTCGAGATATGACCCAAAGTTGTATTTTTTTAAATGGAAACCATAGTTGGTTTTGACACTATAAAATTATTTGATTCTTTTCCTTTCCAACGATATAAGGTTCGAAGCATTTATCTTTCATAGTTTAGGAGATACGAAGAAAAATTATATTCCACAGAGAATTTAACCCACATCACACTATACATGATTAAGAACTGTTTTGTTTTCAAAACAAAAGACTGCATGTCTGGTATTTATTATCTTTTGTGCTTTTGTAGATATAAAGAAAAAAGATTTTCTGAACAAACAGTTCTGCTTAAATTTAGTACGTCAGTAAATTGCAAAAAAATGAAACATGGAAGCAATAAACATTGCTTTTGCCCATTTAAAAAAAGGAAAAATCGTCGCAATAGCATTGTTTATCCGATTGTATCTTCCACTACTCCTCCACTTCCGCATAAGACACTTCGAATTATCCGTTCCTGGGGGATCAATAAAAGAAGTCTGTTTAGAAGAAGATGCAGTTATGACAAGTCCGGAAGATGAAAATGATTGTGATGAACTCAGCTTGAGTTAGATGATTGGATCAGAGATTTAAGTATTACCAAATCAAATGCAGAACTTCTAACGTCCCTTCTTAAACAATTGAATTTACTAGATCCAAGCTGTAAAATAACAACTTATAGAAGAAGGCATATAAGTTTTGCCAAAAGATTCTTTGAAATGTCTGAAAATTTATGTTACTGTTCGAATATGGAATATGTGGAAGGTCTTCTTGAAGAAATTAGAATTCCTCATGTGGTTGAGAATTAGAGGCTTTTTATAGTCTTGGATGTAGGATGTAGGATCAAGTTGCATTACTTGCATTCCCATTTGGATTTCTTTAGATCAAATTTAAGCAACATCATAGTATAATCTCCCATCATAGCAACATCCCAAGTACGTTGGGATGTTACTATGATGGGACGTTGCATTTTGGGGCTTAGTACGCAGTTGCAACTGCTCAATCCACAAGTTTGAACTTGTAATAAACACCAATAAAAAGAAAATAAACACAAACTTGATAAAATTTTGTTACACTGTGTTATAAATTCATAAAATGATTTTAAAAGTAGGTTATAAATCTACTACCTACCTACTAAATATACCCTGTATAATATTATAACTAAATATTATACAGGTGATTGTTTTCCTCAAAACACTTATTAAATTTGTTATAATAAATATTAGTTTGATTTGAAGTCAATTTTAATTTTCTGGTAAATTCCTCAAGCGGTTTTAAGTTGTTTTATCTGAAAAAAACTTTAGCAGATAAGATAGGGTTCATAATTTGAAATAAATATAGTTAAACACCAAACAGGCTAAACATGAAAGTTACAATTCCTTCTTTAAGTGAGAAAGAAAGAACAGAAATCCTTATCGGTGCCGAAGATAGAAGGTCTTCTTCTTTCTTTTACGTTACAAAATAAAATAGTTTCCAAACCATTTAAAATATTTAACGAAACTGGAAATAAAGGGGAACGGCCAAACGTCTACAAACAATGATTCTGCACTTAATGTATTTATATCTTTAGAAGAAAATCTTCACAGCTCCAAAATGATTTTGGCTGTAGATCACTCACAATATTACTCAGGGTAGAAAAATGTAAATTTACGTACATTCAAAGAAATAACATTATTTAGAAAGCTTATAATACCTTTAGGCGTCAAATAAATTATTTTATCGTTAGTTTCTAATTTACTGCACACTTATGGAAATTTTTCATGATTAGTCACTACTCATTCAAGAAGTCATTAGTCAACGTTTCCGTATATGATTAGAATTAAGAATATCACGTAAAGTTTTAAAGCAGCACGTATAGAGAGACTTTATAGCGCTTTAAGAGCACTTTACTAGTCCTTCGGGTTACTCGCTTAATCTACTGTTGGGGTCTCCAGATTTATTTCCTAAAAAAATGCTTTTTAATGTAATATTTTTGTTAACTTCTTGTTGTATTCATAAATCTAATTTAGGCAGGTATTATCTACGAGTGTTTTTATCGTTTTTCAATTGTTATTTTGACGTTATCTGATAGGAGTATCGGAATAAGTGCCCACTTAAAACTGTGGCCTTTTTCCTTATTAATCTAAGCAGATTTCGATCAACGAGATATACTTTTTTTTACTCCATTACAAACTGATAACCCTTTATTATGACGTTATTCATTTTTTTAAACAGTCCCGTTTTTATCTTACTTCCGATTTTTCTTGACGTGGTTTTTCTGATTGTTTCAGGCATTTGTTTACGAAATACTCACCGGTACTTTTGCCGTCGGACCTCGCAGACCGCGCGGTTGGCGTTGCCTGGGAATTGTTTTTCTACATAGAAGCCGTGGTCCGCTGAAGGCTTTCGCGTTTCAGCCGGCCATTTCAGGCAGCCGTTTTCGGTACATACAGTTTCGCGTGTGATGTGTTAAAATCACCAACTGGCCCTATGATTATGGAGATGCCGAACGAGTCCGCCTCTGTGGGGCGATGGTACGAGTCCCCAAGAACGGGCACCAGCGCCAGTCCCGGCCAGGGGGCCCTGGAGGGCGGAGCCGGCGCCGACGTCGCCGGCAGCGTCGCCGAACACATGGGTTTCTTCCTGGACCCATCGGGCAGTCAGAGGGCAGCCCGGTACTACCACCAAAGCATGCATTCTCCCTACGGAAGTGTAGCTAGTCATGGTAAGTTCAAGAAAATGTTTATTAAATTAAAAAAATACGAAGAAATTACACATAAAATTGCAGAACTTTTATTTAAAAAATGGTTGGTTAATTATTAAAAAAAACACCGAATGATCGTTAAAAACATGTGCAAGTACTCTTAATTGGATTCTTATCTCGATAAAGCTTCAAAGTTATCTTGATTTTTCAATACGCTTGAGCTTTTTGTGCCCCCCTTATTTTTTCAACCCCAAAAACTTTTCTAGAACAATGGATTAGTCGAAGGGGGCAGATTGAGTGGCCTCAGTCTAATAAAGGCCAATAAAGTCCTCAGAGGACTTTATTAGCAGACTTTGCTACTGCCAAGAAGTAAATGGGCAACAGTTTCAATATTTATTGTTTATATTATTGTGATATTTCTCAAAAAACTGTGTTCTATAACTTTCAATTGTTAATTTATGTATAGTTTTAGTTTACACACGATTTTGTTATTATTTTTGATTAAACTATACTGTTTTTCTAAAACAAATCTTTCAAATGATACCAATATTAATCTTGCCATTTAAAGAATACAAGATGGCGGTGTTTCACAAAAGCTCAAAGCAAGAAACAAATGAGATTTCTGTTAAAAGGTGTTTTTTATAAACAATTTAAAATTACCAAATTTCAAATTTATATCTCAAACCGTTTGGCCGTAATTCCACTTTGTAATTTTATAGCTTTTATATTTCAAACTCAATGAAATTTAGGTAAGAAGGAAGTAATAATTTAAGATTCCTGAAATAGAATTTCCTTTAGAATTTACTGAAGTCGTTTTTTTTCGTAAAATACAAAATGAAATCATGTCTACAGGTGTGCCTTAATTTTGAGAAAAAAAGTGGTTCTTAAAGCTATGGTATGTTCCAAAAGGTTTGTATTAAAACTATATTTCCTAGACCAGCGATCAGGAGATATTAAATGAGTCAACGTCAGAGTTACCGATAAAAAAATGAGAATCCTTGTTAAAATAGACAAAGATTAAAGGATTTATTAAATTTGCGTTTAGTAAAAGTGAAATTAAGCACACCTGCAGAGACAAACTCTTATAAGAAGAGTATAATGAACTATGGTAGAATGAGAAAAATCAAGTCACAAAGTTAGCAATCAATGTATTAACACAACAAACCTTTTCATTAAAAAAAATAGATTAATTAAAACACAGTAAAAATACTGAAAATAATTTTCAATTGCCGCATTATTGTATGTTATGTTAATAAAAAATTAAATTTATTTTTTAAATTATTAAAAAATAATGGGATTCTAGATAAACCTGATTCTACAAGTTAATACCAATAATTAAAAAATATATAAAAATTTCATTGTAGATTTTGAAATTTTTTCGCAGCATGTTTTACTTCTATTCATTTCTTTTGCTTCGATGTTTTATTTTCGTTTGATGACTTTGGAATTATTGATCTTTTAAAGCTATTAATTAAGCTATAATAACAAGAAATATTAACTTTAAATACACTGCTCCAGAGGTACAATTAAGTATTTTTACGTAAGTGCAATATAATACTGATAATAATTTTCAATTGCCGCATCATTATATATAATAATATTAATCAAAAATTAAATTTATTTTTAAAATTATTAAAAAATAATGGGAATCTAGATAAATCTAGATTCCTAGGTTTCTAGATAAATCTAGAAACCTGATTTTGCCAAAGTTCACTTAAGCTATAATAACAAGAAATATTAACTATAAATACACTGCACTAGAGGTACAAATATCTTTACGTGAGTGCAATATTGTTAAATAAGTGCAAGATTTAAATTTTCTGAATTTCGAAGTATGAGGACTTCATAAATTGTTCAAAAATCCAATTGTTTCAAAAACAATTGCATTTAGATAAAAATTATGTCAACCCGAAATAGTTTTAGATTTTTTTTTCACAGTATTCAAAGTATTTTTTCCGTAAAATAGGAAATGCAAAAATATAAAATATAAAATCAAATCAGCTGTAACTCAATTCTAAAATCAGTGATTAAAGGGTGTGATTATCTTTTGTTTTGAAAAAGAAATTCTTGTTTCCTTTATCAACATTTGAAAATGCCTTTCTCAAAACAGTGCAATTTTTAACAGTACAGAGCATAAAATAAGTTATTCTCCACAACGAAGTTTATTACGAAAAGCATTTAAAAAACAACTTATTTTCTATTCGAAAAATGTTTTGCATTCACGGCTTCATGAAAAATGATTTAAAGCCATTCATTGATATTGTCAAACAATGATTATTTTAGTAAATAAGTGGATTTAATAGCTCTTGGTAGACATTAAAGTGACATTACATAAAAAATTGAACCAAAACAAAAAAGCAAAAATTAACTGTTACAGATAACCCGCATAAAATAGTGTAGGAAACTAAACTAATTATAAAAGTTGGAAGGGAAGGTGTAAAATATCTTGTACTCGCTAATTATGTTTTAACGACTTCGTAAGTGTAGAAGGAATCTGTTTTTTCCTTTAGTAATTTTTTGCTTTAATTGTAAAATTCTTTAAAACCAGATATTCTAGTTTTATGACCAACCTGCCATGGTAACAGAATTTTAATGATACCCAAGAAACTAAAGTCTACAGTAAAACGGTATAAGAGGTAATAGGCGAAAGAAAGCAAATAAACCTTCCGATTATCTGATGAGAAACACGAATTTTGTTGGTTCATTATAGAGGCTCCTTGTATTGAAACTGTTCAGAGAGTTTACCAAGCTTATCTTATCTCATTTACGTGTACAGATTTCAATTCCTATTTATCGTGTCAATATTTGACACATTGTTGAGATTTGAACGTGTTTGCTTAAGCGCCTGACAGTTTAGCCTCTAAATATATTTACACTGAAAATTTAATAAGTAATTCGTGTATTTTTTTATAGCCAACGATAAGAAGAGCAGATAAAACGTTGAAAAATAACCACTTAAAAAAATCGAATTGCGAAATTATTCATTATTATATTTCGTTATCGTCTTATTCTAGTCTTTCCTTTCAACGTGTAGGCATATAATAATCATTTCCGGACACGTGATATGCAAATTTCGAGAATGCTTTCAACGGAAAAAAGGAGAGACCGAATTTTTTATGAGAGACATTAAAAGAATACTTTTATAGCGCGAGATGTTGCCGAAATATAAACACGAAATAATTCCCAGAAAGACAATTAAAAGATTTTATAGGGTATTGTTTTTGTTGTGCAATACAAAGTTGTTGTTTTGTATTCATACTTGAATAAGGTGTTCGTGGTTTGAATTCTTCAGCTGTTGCCAATATAGTAAGACGAAATTTATTGAGAAAATATACAAAGTCAACGGATAATGTAATAAGTTATAAGCGTGCAAAGTCAACAGAAGTAAAGTTTTTTCATTAAGGATAATTAAAGTTATTCTTTGAATATAAATTTATAACAAATTTGCTGCTAAATATGAAGTGCCCGTTAAATTATGCTAAAATTTATTGTACCGTCGGAATGTTTAAACTATTTGAAAATAAAATAAAGAACTTAATTAAAATTTCCATTATAATCAGTATAAACATGGCCACAGATGTAATTACTACCCATATTGCACAGAAGTAAAATGTAGATCCTGTATGATATTAAACAAAATCAACAACAACAATATCTAAAACTAGGGAAAAATAAATGCAAATTCTTTTTCAAAAGACATTTTATAATGTAAGCTACTAATTCTACTTGTTTTTGTCCCCTTATGTAAAGGTGTCCCATAGTCGATGCTCACCATTGGTATTTGGAAACGGTAAGAGCTACAGACTCGGTTAAATGCAACAATATGGGGGTGTTTATTTAGTTGTTCAGACCTTCTTTTGTTTTTCCAAAAAAATGCATCGCCTACTAGATATCTTGAAAAAACTGAAAACTGATTTTCTTCAAATGTGAATATTTTCCATATTATTTATCGTATCAAAAAATTTCGAGGGAAAAAGTTGTAGATGTCGAAACATTCTGTAGGATAGATTATAAAAATATTTTTTACCTTGTACCAGCTTCGAGATGTGACCCAACGTTTTTTTTTAAATGTACACTGTAGTCGATTTTGAAACACTTAACTCAAACAGATATCTCGAACTGCTGCAACAGGAAATTGAAGATGCGATGGATGATCTATCAATTCAAGCGGAGATAACTATTTTCTTTCAGCAGGACGGCGCACCGGCACATAATTCAAGAATTGTTACTTAATATTTAGCAATAAGAGATGAAAATCGGTGGATTGCAATGACAACATGAGTTCCATACGATGGACAGCGAGATCTCCGAATTTGTTCCCACTAGACTTTTTTCTGTGGAGCAAAATAAAAAATGTGGTATACGGAAACAATATTAATGATTTGCAAGACTCCGTTAGTGTTCAATTAATGAATTGTTGTAAAAGTATCCTAAAGCGTTTTACCAGTTATTTAGAAGTAAACAGTCGCCATATTGAATATCTTTTGTAGGAAAATTTTGGTTTATTTGTTATCGTGTTTATTTTTGCCATGTTTATTGTTACCGTGTTTCTTGTTACTATGTTTGTTGTTATCATGTTTACTGTTACCATGTTTATTGCTTCAGTGTTTCCTTTTTTTGCAATTATTGAGTTCTAAATTTGGACAGAACTGTTTTTTTCAGAAAATCTTGTTTCTTTATATCTACTAAAGCGCAAAAGATAATAAATACCAGATATGCAGTCTTTTGTTTTGAAAGCAAAACATATTTCTTAATCATGGATAGTGTGATGTGGGTTAAAATTTGTGTGGAATATGTTCTTTCTTTATATCTCCTAAACTATGAAAGATAAATACCTCGAACCTTATATCGTTGGAAAGGTAAAAATCAAGTAATAATAATAATAATGAATGTTTTACAGAATATTTTGATACAATTTTGTCTCCCGAAATTTTTTGATACCAGAAATAATATGGAAAATATTCACATTTGAAGAAAATGACAATTTTCAGTTTTCCAGGATATCTAGTAGGCGATGCATTGTTTTTGGAAAAACAAAAGAAGATCTGAACAGCTTAGATAAACACCCCCATTTTGTTCCATTTAACCGACTCTGCAGCTCTTAGCGTTTCCAAGATACCAAAAAACAAATTTATCTGAATTTAAGCTTGAAATTTTGTCGTAAACATCTTGTCATACTTCTGCCCATAAGATTTATTTGTTTCTTCATTATTTAAAATAAAGGGATCAAACATTTTGGTTTTTGATATTAGGACGATTCGCTGATAATAATCTGTGTTTTTTTTTACATTCGCAATGTTGTTGTTAATTTTCTGGTATTCCTAGGCCCAGTTGTATAAAGCATTGTTAACTTCATGTTAAGTTAACAACGTTGTTAAGCAATCTAATTGGACAATTCAAATTTGAAAATTCAAAATTCTTTAATCTGATTGGCTAATCGCATTGTTAACTCCGCCATTTTTGATCATGAACTTAACTATGCTTTATGCAACCGGGCCCTAGAGTTTATTTCACGAATTTATTATCACGCCAATAAAGAAGCTGAAATAAATCAAGCATTTATTGCAGTAAATTACAGTGTTCTGTAATAAATATATAAAAATAAAACAAAAAGGACACTGTCATACGAGTAGTTGTAAAATAAATACTGTAAATAATATTGTAGAAATTTCCTTCTTGTGGTTGTATATGTTTTTCTTCTGTGACTGTCTTAAAATTATCTTCTTAACCATCCATCGCAACATGAGGTTTGTTTTCCAAATGACATCTAAAAATCAGTTTTATTGAATGAAGTCAATAGGCCATAATACAAACTTGTGTCATAGCTTTGTTCATCTGAGCTTTTGTGATTCCATTACTGAGATAATTGTAAAATATGTGTTTGTTATTTATTTTGGTCTAAAGCAATTTTTATACTCATCCCATTTTACTCACTGGTTTTGGCCTAATAATAATATGGAATAATTTTTGATGATAAAAATCTCCGGAAAAAGACAAAACAACTTTCCACGATAATTCCCCTTAAGTAATAATTCTTATTCAAAGCATCAACAATTATTGCAACTATAAGCACTCAAAACGGAGCTAAAACAAAGCACATCGAAAATTTCTGTGCTCACACTAGGTTTAAGAAAGTCACAATACCTGACATATCTGGAAACTCATTCACTCCGTGGAAGTGGTTTCTGGTTTGTGCTCAGATCATTTATACTTGGACTTTCGGTTCCACCTTCCAGCTAATCTATCTGAAAGAAATCATAAACAACGTTATGATTTCTGAGGTGAAAAATTGGTCAAATATATCCCTAGAAAGTATAACTAATTTTCTGAAGACAGAATGCAGTGTTAAATTTTCTTCAAAACAGCTAGTTTCATACTAAAAGTTTTTATTGCCACTCTTCTTAATAAGGTTAATTAGAAAGAAAAAAGGAAATGCACAGAGACTTCTTCAGACATTCTTCAGAAACCACAGTTTTAAAGAAGAAATTTAATAGAGTTGATGCTTATACGAAGGCTTGTGACAAAATCAATGAAGGCAAAGGTAATATTAGCAATAAAGAGACTCCTGCTGATCCTGCGGATCCTGCTGCTGACATTACTTACCTATACACGCAGTTACGAGATAGCACGCATTCACGTTGAATACTTAAGTCTCCACAAAATGTCCATTTTGACGGACAAACGAATGGTGAGCTCAATGAATGGTGGGAACGAGTTTCAGAACAAATCTTTCATCCTTAAAGAAGGCTAATGAATAGTAGAAGAATACTGGGATGCACGCAAGGCAAAAACAGTTCTGCAGATTGCGACAATATTACTAAAAACGCATTCTTTCCCTATTGATTGGAACTTGGATATTGCACTAGCTATTTTATCTTTAAACATTCAGGCACATCATCATCAAAACAAGAAATCAGGTATATTATTCAACGATGCCAGGAGAGAATTTGATTTACTTTGGCACAAAGAAAATCGAATAGTGCGGCACTAGCAACACATGCAAATGAATTAATGCATTACATGTGGTGCCTCGGAGTTTGTACTTTACTTTAATAATTCCAAAACTACTTTGAAGGATTACGCCCTCATACGAATTGATCGGTTTCTTGAAGTAGTAAAATTAGTTGGGAAGCTACGTATTTTGTCGAACCGACCAGGATAACGGCACAGAGGAAATTCCTCGAGGCGCTTAACAAGTCGCGGACACTTTCCCGCTACAACTATTTACATAGCGAAAACCGATTGTGCTCAGTCGCTACAAAATTGACCGGCTCCGGCTCCAGTTTCACGCAGGATATAAAATTACAAAATGACACCGACTGCGCACAAGTCCGGTATACAGCGCGCGGCAAAGCGACAACAGTATTAAATGCCCCGACGTAGCGATACCGAGATTGCCTTCGTCTTCCACTTTTTTGAACTTTTTTCCGCGGCGCTCTCAAAAAAGCCGTTTAAATGAACCGCCATCTCTCGCCATCGTCCAGCTACCATATGGTTCGTATCGCATTGAGCTCGCCACGGTTCGTGAATGCATCAATCACGGCACACTTGCTGCAGATAAAACAAAACGGACCAGAAGGATCCGAACAATAAGCTCTTTTGTTTGCCAGATCAACTACGCATGTAACTTCGCAACTAGTATAGGTGCGGATGGAGAAATATGAATTTGTACAACCGTTGTAAGTAAAGGAAAGAAATAACAAAATGCTGTGGCAAGATTTTCGTTCAGATTTATCTGCCTTATTTTTGGAAATAATAAAAAGTGTGAACACAGAAAATGATTATGCGAAGATTCAATTTAAAAGTGTTTGTTAATATAACAACTGATTAATATAATCGCTAATTGTGGTGGTGAATTTCCACCGATCGCAATAAGATAACCGTTTTATCTTTAAAATGTTGCTTATCTTCCTTATTTTGCAAATAAAGATAGATGATCTTTTTAAATGTATTTTTAAATGTATGTATGAATAATACTTATTGCCAAATAAGTTATATTCAACAACCAGAAACCGATTTTTCCGCCTTAAGGTACCTTTTCAAGCGTTATCCCAAGACAAGGTACACAAGAAAAGTGTATTTGAATTCATTTCCCATTTGAAGCTATTGCTTTAACATCCAGAGATGTATAGTTGATTATAGCTGAAGATTTACCGAAGACACACGAGATATGCCGAAAACGCACGGGATTCACCGAAGACACCCGAAAATTACCGAAGACACACGAGATTTTCCGACACAGTCCGAGGTTGACCGAATGCACATCTCGTCTTACAACACGGCATCTATCTTCGCCGTACCAATTACTTCATTAAAACGATCGAATATTGAAATCGCACATTATCGTCTCTGCGCAAACAAAGTCCTCCACACACGCGCGCCGGTCCGGCGCTCGATCATCGCCATCACATTATCCACTTTTGAGGTTATTATTCTTCCGCGCGCAACCTGTAATCGGCCAGCGACGGGCCAACGCGAGACGGACTACGCCGTCAACGAAAAATAATTATATTAGTTAGGAGCGGTTTACGTTAGCTTAAAAACCGGTAAGTGGACCGTAATAAGTAGCTGTTAGGCCGCCGGATCACTATAATTTCGGGATCTTATGTCCGTCTGCGCGCACTAGATCATTTCCCTAACCACTATCTGTCAGTGCGCGGTGTTGTATCTGAGGTACGAGGAAGTATGCAGATTTCGCGAGGTGTGTATATAATCGGCACTTAATACGGTATAATTTGTTTTTTAAAAATCGGATTTATAAAAGCATACAGAAGAAGGTGCGTTGTAGCTTGAAGCTGCTAAATATAAGAAGTATTTAAAGACAGTAATCATTAGTTTCCAACAGCAAATTTTTTAACGATTTAAAGTTAAATTTAAGTTAAAAAGTTATCATGTTATCATTGTGTGCATCATGAAGATACTTGAAGCATGAATATACTTCCTACACATATTCATGCTTCAAGTTGATACATCCAAAAGCTCCTCCTTCCATAAATTTATCTGTGCTCTTAAAATCCATTATTATAGATAAATTTATAAATAGCATTAATTATTAATATTACTAATTTCATCAGAAAACACTTACTCATAGCTGTCCCATTGTATTTTGAACCTATTTAGCTAAATAGATGTAGCGATGACACAACAATATCGCTGAAATTAAATTGCAAATGTAATGAATACCCAGTCAAAATGATTGATTAAATGTCAGTTTACGTAACGTACTTAAATCGTGTAAAAATTATTTAAATTAAAAATACTACAAATTATAAATGAGAATATTGTATTTAGAATTAAAGATTAATAATTTTAATATTATCCTTGACATTCATTAGAGTTTTCTCTTTTCTTTGAACGTTTTCGTTTAACATTTTTTCTTGATTTAAGCTCAAAATTATTGTAACGATTAGCTTCAACGTCGAGGATAACGTCAATTATCCTTGATGTTATTTTTGGAATTATGCTTAGAGATATCCTAAGAATGATTGATTTTTATTCTTAAAAGTATAAGACTTGACTTGAAAAAAAATAAAACTTTTCTGCTTGTTTTATATTCATCGCGTGACGTTGTCCCTCACATTATCCTTAACATTATCTTATAAATTATCCTTGAATTTATTTTTGACATCATCCTTGACGTTATCTTTGAAATCATCTTTGACCATGTCCTTCAGGTAATTCTTGACGTAATCCTTGAAATTATCCTTGATGTTATCTTTGAAATTGTCCTTGAAACTATCCTTGACGTTACCATGGAAATTATGCTTGAGTTTATCCTTGTAACTATCTTTGGAATTATCTTTATAATTATCGTCCACGTTATTATGTGTGTTATTAATTATCCTTGTAAGTGTCCTTGGAATTGTAAAAGTGTCGTCCTTGACGTTAGCCTTGGATTTATCCTCGACAAAATAATCTCCAACCAGATTTTCTACTTGTTTTATTTTCATCACGATCGAGCACAGCAACAACAAAAAACAGAAATAGACATCATCTGCTCAGTTCGTAGTGGCACAAAAATCGTCGTTGTATCAAAAAGATAAGATCTTTCATCTACATCGCCCCTATTCTGCTACCGCCGACGTGTTAGCAGAAAGGGGTCCTGCGTGATCGCACATACACACATGGGCCTGTGTGTGCGAGTGTATGTATGTGGGGAAAATGGGATTGGCGCGCGCGTACAACAGCGGTTCCCTTGTGCCAACGCGTACACTCTCGGGGGGCATCCGAAAAACGTTCACCTGGTGCGGCCATATTCGTGGAGCGTCCACAATGGCCGCCGCGTCGTCGCTATCTGCGATCGCATCGGCCGATAGAGGGCAGATTAGCGCGCCCAGCGCTGCGCGTATAACGGACTTCCGCAGATGGCCGTGCCGAAAAAATAGAAGGGGTTCGGGTTTGCTTTTCATTTTTGCGCCCGCTACCCGGGCATGGATCTAGCGGACCCCTCTTACCCACACGTAGCGCTCTTTTGTTTCTGCCCGTGCTGAAATGCAGCTTGGGGATGCGGATGAAACTTACATGGAATGGTAATGGACTTGGTTAGATAGATATAGATATATTCCCCTTCTGGTCTTCTACCAACACCAAAAGATGTTGTATCTAGCCATCACTGTCGGATCTGACCATGGTTTTTCTTATTTCTCAGCATATACCCACATACATCATCCCGAATTTGCCCAGATACAATGCAAGAAGTAGAATGGGAGACTTCTTCTGCCTCTTCCATTTTTTGAATGGTTTGGTGATATTTCTAGTTCCCCTCTTACGTCTACATTCCTCACCCTCCTGAACCCCTCTCGACCCTTCTAAAATATAAGTATGCTTGCTGAAAGTAACCATGACTGAGAGCTGAATTCGTATCATAACATCCCTGAAGATTGTAAATCACATTGAACTCAACACTCACCATTGTCCTAGTCCCTCTCATTGCATCCTCTTCTCTATAGGGTTACCTACAGTTTTTCTGTTGGTACCCCATCAAAAACTTTGTCTAGATCCATAAAGTCCAGGAACATTTTCTTCCTTCATTGCTGCCCCTTTTTATTTCCTTCCTTATTATTGGCTGTAATCTATCGTTTACTTCATTGCTGAACTGGATAAGATTATTTGTCTATAATTATTACAATTCTAGCTAATAATGCTATTAGCCAATCGTTTATATAAAGGGTCGCTTGATTTATTTATTTTTAGGGTAACGGTAATTAAATGAACCTAAATGTTTTATAAATTTGTTAAAAAATATTGTTTAAAATTCGATATCTCGATATCTCGAAAACGGTAAAATTTAGGTATATGGTGCTTTATACAAATTATTAATAAAATTTTGAGAGGAATTGAAATATCGAATAATATACCGGGTGTTCTATTTAAAAAAAGGTAACTGTTTGCTGTCATACTTTTTTGGCACATCCTGTATAAAATATTGTTTTTTACTTCAATACATTTTAAAAAACCTTAAATATTTTGTATTTAACTATTTTTTCCAGCTATCTTAGTTTAGAAAATAATCGATCGTTTCCATACATAAAAGCGACCCTGTATATACTACTAAGCTGTTCAGACTTTCTTTTGTTTTTGCAAAAAAATGCATCGCCTACTAGATATCCTGAAAAAACTGAAAATTGTCATTTTCTTCAAATGTAAATATTTTCCATATTATTTATCGTAACAAAAAATTTCGAAGGAAAACGTTGTAAATATCAAAACATTCTGTGGAATAGATTATATAAATATCTTTTACCTTGCACCAGTTTCGAGATGTGGTCCAGATGAGAGTAGTGATTTTTACTAATCAGTATGTTTAGAAACTAAATTTAGATTTTTAACACTTTTATTCAACGACCGGTTTCGGTACCATAGTACCATCATCATGGACAAACATGGACTTTTTGATTACAAAAGTATCATTATAAACTATAATTAAAATCAGGTGTTAAATTATTGTAATTATTACGTTAAGTGTAACTTACGTTCTCACCTCTACGAACTATGCTAACGTTGGAATATTAATCTTGATTGGTTGTATTGTATATCGAAGAAGTTTAATTAGATGATAACATCTAATTTTATTTTAAGTAACTTCAAATACTTAAAATAAAATTAGATTATTTTTAAAGACATTGCTTTGTTGACGGCTGGGTTTGCAGTATTAAACGGAAAATTGGTCGAACATGTTTTAATTATATATGAAAGTGCGTAGCAATATGCGCGCGAATAATTTGGATTATATTATGTAATTTTAGAAATTTAATATTTGTAATATAATAAAATAGCGAGTTATAAATTATTAAATTATAGAATTAATGAGAAACGTCAATCATTTAATTGTAATGTAGAAAAATAAATTTTATAAATATTTTTTTCCTATTAAAAGGGTACCTGAGGGAATGGTAAATATGTGGTAAATTGTTTTCCAATTGTTCATTAAGCATTAAGGTTTGCGGGTGGTTTTTTCTAAACGAATCTATTTCATAGCTTTCGAATAATTATATTAAGTAGCCTTTATTCAGTTGATGAATGATTTTGATGTTATCAAATGTGAATTTATGATTGTTAAAGTGTATGTGTCTACCGAAGTTTGAATTATTGCTTGTGAGGTGTTCTTTGACTCTAATTTCGATTTTTCTGCCCGGTCTCTCCTATATATGTAGCGTTGCAAGTTTCACATGTAAGGGTATATACTCAATTTTTTTCTAGTAATTTGGTTGGTGGTTTACTATTGTTTATTTATTTATTGACTGGTTTGGGTTTATCTTCTAATATATGTAGTAGTGTAGTACGATTATTATGTCTAATATTGTATTTTTGAAGAATATTATTAAAATAGTGGATATCGTAACCATTGTTAGAAGCAATTTGTTGTATAATGTTTAACTCTTTTTTCATGTTGTTAAAACTGAGAGGAGTATTTTTTAGTCTGTATATATAAGAAACGAATGTTGATTTTTTGATTGTTGAGCCATTAAAAAGATTAAATGGGATAATAGCGTCGGTTTGTGTAGGTTTCCTATAAATGTCATAATTAATTGTATGAGGGGGTGTTATTAAAATGATATCTAAAAAATTTAAGGTGTGATTATTTTCTAGTTCAATGGTGAATTCTATTTTAAGGTGTAATGTATTTATAAAATTATGAAGTTGATTTATAGTATTTATATTTGTAGTGTCAATTATGACTA
>JAWQRJ010001385.1:0-16052 GCA_033557515.1 Diorygopyx duplodentatus
ATTTATAACTAATCCATGCCCACACATTCACCGAAAAACGTCCTGATTTCTTTAAATTATTTGTATACTTCTCTTCAAATTTGTTGCCGTTAGGGCCATAAACTCCCAACTTTGAATTTTTTGACGATTGAAACATCTTTTCATCAGTAAATATTGTATTTTTCCAATAATCCAATTTTTTTGTAAATTAAATTTAATGCAAATAGTATTCGCTCCTGTTTATGTTCTAACTGTGGATGTTCTTGATGTGCCAGTTCCAACTTTTCTCGACGTTGTCCTTTCTTCCTGCCAGCGTTTTTTATTGCAAAAACCGAGTTTTTATTAACACTAAAATAATGGGCAGTGGATCGAATAAACCACCAATCTTCAATTTTGGCTAATATGTTGGCTTTTAACACAATATCGCATTCATGGGACATTAAAAACCAATAGTACATTTCCCTCACCTTTTTTAATCTACTTTTTTTTGTTTAAAATATGTGGGAATACTTTACAATATATACTGATATATTGTTCATTAATTAGACATGATTATGTATGTACATGAAAATGCTAAACGATTTAAGAATTTATTTGAAATTTTTATGGACTGTTAGCGCCATCTCTGTATGGCGTGGCGAATTTACTATGGTCCGCAAGTGCTTTTCAGAACGCACTCGTTTATTAAATTCCTTGTCGAATGTGTGGTCGATTTTATTCAACATACATTGTCCCAAAATTTGGGCGACCAGTACGATGGTAGCTTGTGAAATCTGAACGCTCTGAAACGTTCGACAACGCTGCAAACTGTAAAAAGGCTTCTTCTGCAGTCATATCGTTTAGGAGTTATTTGCCATTCATTGCAAAAAATTACATTTCCAGCTTGTTTACACAGAGGTTCATTAGCTCCAAAGGGTAGTGGGCCCAAAAATAATTGTTGACAGTTTCATCACTAAATTGTTTAAAAAACCTGTACCTGGCAGACCGAGCTCGCTCAGTTCAAAAAACAAAACATTTTTAGTCCCTTTTCACATTTTAATACTGGTAGCGCCAACTCAAATCGTCGTTTTAATCTGTTTTCAAGATCAGAAAATACAAATAAATAAACATATTTTAGCTCCTCTAATAGCATTAGATTAAATCTAAAAAGCTTGTGAAAGGTATTGCTTCGGAAATCCTTGTAAAGAGAGCTTTAAAGTGCCCTCTTTACATAACTGTTCTGATTCATTTTAATCACAATAACAGCTGTTTTGTTTGTTTAAAATTTTATTTTTAATCATGCAATATATTTTTTATCAATTTATTATAGAAATAAATCTCGTGTAAAAAATCATTTCGTTCACAAAAAAAAGAACGCTATAACATCGTGCGATACTGCGCAACTTAGTCTGAGAGAAAAGCTTCGATCTACACCCCATTCTTCTTCCTATATTCTTCGACTATTTCTTCTCCCAAATGTTCGAGATCGTCTTCTCGTAAAACGCCGGTGGGGATAAAGCCGATTAAGTTCTTAGCGTGCTCTTTCAGAAGCTTCAAGCGCTCCTCCTCGATCATTTGACGTCTCTTAGCCGCTATCTTAGCATTTTCCTCTTCCAGCCTGATTTTCTCTTGCATTTGTTCGGCGTGCTCTTGCCTGCGCAGCTTTAACATCTCCTCTGCGTCTCTGCGCAGTTGCAGCATTTTCATGCGTTTCTTTTGTGCGGACATTTGATCTAACTTGTTTTCTTCGGCAAGACGTTCGAGTAGCTAGAAAATAATTCGATTGTTAAGATCCATATTCAAGCAGGTCCATATCGTAATATTTAATAATTTTATTATTAAATATTACGACATTCATAAATTCTAAATTAATCGACTTAAAATTTATTCAATACCTGTTGGACGTAAGCGTGATCGTCAGCAGCTTCCTTCTTCATTTTTTCTTCCTTTTCCTTCAGCTGATAATCCAGCACAGACCTAACTTCTAACCTGAGTCGAATTTCCTTCTCGAGTTCTTTGCGATGTCTCTCCTCTTGTTCAGCGTTGTATTCTTCTTCCTTAAGCACTTCGACCAATTCCTGTCGTTCTTTCTCTTTTTGCTATAACGAAAACCAACAGATAACCAGCGCAAAGAACCTAACACGCCTTACCTTCTTCCAATACATTTCTTTGGCAACGTTGTCCATCAGCTTCTCCCTGGCCACATCCTTCTGTTGCTGGACCATCTTTTTTAAGTGCTGTTCCCTCGCCTTAGACTGCAAATACTCGGCGAGCCGTTGATTCTCCTCTTGAAGCGCGACGTGACGTTTCCGCTTCCAGATCTCCTGCGCCTCCTTGAACTTGACCATTTCCTCGCGCGTCCTCTGCATCTTGCACAGTTTTTCCTGCTGGGCCCTTTCGTCTTCGTCGTGCATCCTCTGCACGATGTCGTCTATCATCTTCTTCTCGCGTAGGAACTCCTCGTAACGGTACCTCTTCATGCGCTCCTCCAGAATCATCTGGTCCTGCAACTCTTGCTTGTACTTCGCCTTTTGTTTCATCTCCTTCTCTTGTTCCACGCGAAAGTATTCCTCGTTTCTCATCCTTGCCGCCTCCAAAGATTCCGCCGCCTTCCTGTCTCGCAACTTGTTCTCTAAGCGCTCGGATTCCTTTTCGGCCAACTGCGTTAATAATTGCTTGTTGACGTACGCCGCCCGTAACTTTCTTTCCAGGTCGCGAAGTTCGTGGGAATCTTGTCTTATTTGTTGCCTGTTAAACAAAGGAATTACGCAAATACGATATTAAAAAATTAAAATTTAACCGTAGACAAATATCCCGCCTTTCTTCTTGCTTCTTACGCTGCATCTCTTGTGCCAACTGCTCCTTGCGGCTGACTTCCGCCTGTTCTAGAGCGACCGCCTGTTTGTCTTTCTCGATTTTATCTGCACCTTCTAGTTGGCTGCGTTGTATCTGCATGTAACGGGTGAGGTTTTGAAATTTGTTCTTCGTGTCTATTTTGGCACGTTCTAGCTCGATGCAATCTTGGGACCTGCGTAATGCCATTTCGTCAGCCAATTTCTTTCTTCTCCGCGGACTTAACGCCTTTGAAACAAATTTTTGCATTATTAAACGAAAATGAAAGTTTAAAAGAAGCAAAACATAATTACCATATTCAATGGATGTGTACTCAGGGTTTTTTTGTTAATAAATTGTAAAAAGTGATATAGATTTATGACATTTTCTTCTGAAAGCCAATTGACTATCCATCAATCAAAAGAAATTAAAACTTAATTGGCCAGTGCTTACGAAAAAGGGCTGTCATTTTCTTAACCTAAAATCCCCTATGTCAAGAATGTTGGAGATTTGTGCAATAGATGGCGACAGGTTAAGATATTTTCACCCAACTTTTTCAGACTTTTACACGGAAAGCTTCTATAACTAAAATCGAAATGTACTCCTGTTTTTACTTAATTTTTTTTTGATTATTTACCACCGTTAACATAAACAACTAATATAGAACTTTGTTTGCTCGGATTTTATTAACAGTCATTATAGATGGCAGTAGTAATAATACGCCGATAAAACAGATCACATCATGGAAAGTTTTAGCGGGGTATTCAAATGTATAATTTTTCACTTCTTTGTAGGCAAATTTCTTTTAGATCAATTTTAGGCATTTCTTCAGTAATAATTATTATCGTTTTATTGCATGCAGGTAGATATTAGAAAAATGTATAGTACGATAAATAAAACACTCGATCATATTTATAAACCGTTCCAATAATACAATTGGCTTATATTATATTACAAATAAAACAATATACAAATAAAATAATAATAAAAACAAAGTATTTAAATTAAAAATATAATAATAATAAATTTAAGAAGTAAACAAAGAAACACGTACATTTTAAATGTAAGGTTCGGACCAGTATTTAATTGTACTACCGTGCCGTTCAAAAATGCTGGTTGATCTAACCTTCGAACGCAATTTAACATCTTTCGGCTTCAGCATACTCTTGTGGTTGCTCAAGAGTCTCGAGGGGGTCAATATCGATTTGGTACTAAGACCTGTGCACTCCAAGAAATGTTCGTACGTCGGTTCGGTCTGGTTTTTAATCTGCGCGTTGGTTTTGTAGACTTTATCCATGTCGTCCTTCTCTTGCAGCTTCTTGTGGAACTCTTGAACGTTGTACGTATTTAAGCTAGGAACTTGCACGTTATTGGTCGCCCTTACGAGCTCCACTTGCGTCGACGGTTTCTCCGCTGTTTCGCTCGCGTCGTCGCTCTTATCGTCGATGTCGTATTCTTCGAGAATTTCGCAGTCTTCCAGTTTGAACTCTTCGAAGTTCTGGCTCAGGTCGAATTTCTCGAACGTCGGTGGCGGTGGTTCGTCTATTTTAACGGGTGGCTCGGTTTTTACGGACGAATCGGGTCTCTTGATGGGGGTTTCGTCTTTTTTGATTGGAACTCGTTTCTCGCAATTTTGAACGTTTTCAAAAGTGGAAAACAGTCGTTTCGGAGTTGGTTTCTGTTGGATTTCCGAGAGAAGTTGTTGATTGTTAAACCCCGTGATCAAACTAGAAACCGTGGAACCCATAACGATCGGTCGACGGTTATTTTTAATTTTTAGAATTTGTGTGTTATTCTTAACGTAGTTATCTTGGGTTATAGCGCATTCGTCGTCGGATTTACTTTCGGTTTCTTCCGGAATTATGATTTCGGACACTTGGGGTAGTTTGGGAATGTCGGGTTCTTTAAGTTCCCTCTTAATTTTTGTTGGGGAGACGTTTTCTGTTTTGATGGGGGTTTGTTTCGCTAATTGTATACTAAATTTTTCGATATTTTTACTTACTAAGCTGGCTATTTCATTGTTAACGTCTACAGGGTCATATTCGGATTCCGTTATTTCAGTTGCTTTAGGTTTGTGTATTATTATATCCTTTGAATTATCACGGGTGTTAGGAGAGTTAATTTCAGCGACAACATTAATTTTTTGTTTAACATTCTTTAAGGGTATATTTAATTCTGATATTGAGCAATAATCAGGTTCGGATTCAGTGCTATTTTCCGAGCAAGATTTCGGTTGGAGATTCAGTTTGTATTTGGACACTAAATTCGTAGGTTTTGGTGGCAACGCTGGTGGCGTTCGTAAAATTTTCGTTTTTCTCACAATCTCACTGGGGGGTTTCGAGTCCATATCATAATAATTAGTTTCTTTATCTTTAGCAACGCTTAACTTGTTAGTTGGTAGAATATTGACTTCCTTTTCTTGCGAGTTCTTCGTAACAATCTGCTCATAATCGTTACTGTAAATGCTCTGGGGTGTTTCATAAAAGTTAGGTTGTTTCTGGATTGGCGTTTCGTAATAATCCTCTTTGTTTTCGTCTTCTTGATCGCTGAATTTAACTTTTTTAAGGTTTTTTCTTTCGACACTGGGCGTTTTCGGCGGCGAATTCATGGTATCGTTGATGTTGTGCAACAGAATCTGATTCATGCATTCCAAGACCGGATTATTCCTGTAGACGTCTCGCTGTTCCTCCACTTCTTGGTCACTCCCGCTCGCGTACCACTTATCGTTTGTTTCCTGTTCGTTGCTTTCGAAAATCGGAATCGCTTCCGATATCTTTGGGGACGCTGATTTTTCTATGTTCTGCTGAATAACCGTATTGTTACAATCGGACTCGTTTGAACTGTAATTGGAATTGTTGTTGTTGAAAATTCCTTCTATCCTATCAGAAACGGTGGTGATTTCGTCTTCTAGGTTTTCCTCTAAGTTTTCGTAATCGTTACTGGTGCTATCCTCATGGTTGGATAGGGGACTGTCGTTGCGATGTCTTAACGTTTTCTTGTTCGAAATTTTTCGCGCCCTCCTCCCCAAAGAATCCTTATTGTACTTGTTCTTTTGATAAACCGTTTTCTTCGTTTCGCTGTGTTGGTCTTCGCTGGACGCGTCCGGCGACTTCTTTCCAACGAAATCCTTTTCGGAAATGGTCGCGTAGGTCTCCGAACTCGAATCGAGGGATTCCATGGTCGAACTCTGGTAGTCCTGGTAGTCCGTGGCGACGTAATCCGAACTGCTATCCAAACTTTCGACGTTCGACACCGGGCTGTAGAATTGGTTGCAGTGCTTGCAGTACTGGTTCGACATCAGTTTCGTAATTTCCTTCTGTTGTTTCTTGAGGAGGTAATCTTTTTCTTCCAGTTGGTGACTTATAAACTTTTGTTCCTGCTTTAGACGGGCTTCGAAAATCAAGAGCGCTCGCAGAACTTTGGCTAACTGGTCGTTTCTGAGCGTCCTCTCCGACTGGTATTGGTGCTCTTTCTCTTGTAACCTTCGGGTGTATTCCGCCACTAACTGACGGCATCTTTTGGTTTGTAGCTTCAGGGCATGTTGGACTGTTTCTAATTCTTCTCTGACGGAAGAGATTTCTGTTTCGGAAACTGTCATCTGAAAATACCAAATAGAAACGTATAAGAAATCTAAGAGCACAGATGCTAATATATAAAAGAAACCACAAGACAAAAAGTAAAATTCATGTCCTACTTTGCATGCCAAAAAAAAAACAACCCGATCGGTTTCTGTACTGAATAGGTATGCATATGAAATTGTGAAAGTTATATGAACGGAGGTATACATTAATTACATTATTCTGTTTTAGGATTTCTTTTATTTTAATTGACAACCGGAGCAAAAAAAAACGCATTTCATTTTCTTCAGCTCCTAAAACTTAAACAACCTTCAGTTTCAAAATATCGAAAGTAAAGTGTGCCCCTTCCACAAAACTTTGTATAACGAAATAATCTTGGGTCGCGATTGACCGCATTCTTTAGCGCGATGGAATTTTTATACCGTCGCAATGTTGTGAACGTGTAAATTTTTGTGTTATTGTAAGTCGTAAATTGGTGAATTAATCGCTAATTGATACAACGGTAGATAACCACCTAAATTTCCGTTTATTATCATAACTGCACTTTAGAAACTCAAAGCTGTAACTGTAAAAGTCGAGCAAGATTTCTAATTAAGCATAAAAATAAACGTACATACGCAGTTAACACCAGCGTGTTGATTTTAGAAACAATTTTACCCACATTACCAGGAGTACAAAAAACAACAAAGCAATTATTACGACTGAATTAGTTTTCAAATTATCCTTGTCCGACAACGAATCGACTGGATTCGTTGTCGGACAAGGTTTTCTTTGTGTTAAAAGTTAAATGTGGAAATTGGGAGGTTACAAGGTAATTATAATTAAGGTCATTAAGACACGTGAAGGTAAAAAATAGAATCTATAGTTGATGGCTCAATTATGTGGGTGATGATAATTTTCGTTTAGATAAGAGTTCGTTTCCTGGTTCAAAATTTCCACCCTTTAAAAGTAAGTCAATACATTTTATGTACAACATAAAATTCGTACTCCTTTTATTCCTGTAATTCCTTTTATAAAAAATGCTTAATTATACAATTGTAGCTTTTATAGTGTTTTAAAAAAAATGCTTTTAAGATCGTCTTAAAATTATTAAAATACATATCATTTTCTAGTAACTTTTTTGTAACCAGCGTTAATCGTGCAGACAGTGGGTATAAAATTATGATAATCCGATAGAGCAATGTTTTTCAAGTCTTGGTGGGGGGGGTCGCAATCGAAAGCCACGTAAAAAGTCAAGTAAAGGTTCGCCATTTTTTTTAATTGTAAAGGGGTCGCGTATTCAAGATGGTTGAAAAACTGGTTTAGAAAAATTTAAATTAACTAAAAAATATTGAAATTAAGCTTTAAATTTCAATATATTTTCTATATTTTTTTCTTATTTAGAAAAATTCAAATTAACTAAAAAAATATTGAAATTGACCTTTAAATTTCAACATTTTTTCTAAAATTTTTCATTTGTTTAGGAAAATTTGAATTAACTAAAAAAAATTGAAATTAAGGTTTAAATCTCAATACATTTTCTATAAAAAATTTTTTACTTATTTAGAAAAATTCAAATTAGCTAAAAAATATTGAGAAAAAGGTTTTAAGTTTCAATATTTTTTCTATAATTTTCATTTGTTTAGGAAAATTCAAATTAATTAAAAAATATTGAGAATAGGATTTTAAATCTCAATATATTTCTTAAAATTTTTACTTTTTAAACAAAATTCAAATTAATTAAAAAAATATTGAAATTAAGCTTTAAATCCCAATACATTTTCTACAATTTTTTTACTTATTTAGAAAAAATACAAATTAACTAAAAAATATTGAGAATTGGGTTTCAAATCTTAATATATTTCTTAACATTTTTATTTTTTAAACAAAATTGAAGTTAACTAAATAATGTTGAAATTAAACATTAAATTTCAATACATTTTCATATAAATCTTACTATGTATTTTATTTAAAATTAATTCTCAAATTTATAATAAGCATATACTGAAATTCAGCGCTAAATTTCAGTATATTCTCGTATAAATTTAGCTTTTTTATTCAGAACATTTAAATCCTAAACCTATAATAAGCATATATTGAAATTAAGCTTTACATTTGAGAACATTCTCATATAAATTTAGCTTTTTTATTTAGAATATTTATATTCTACACCTATAATAAGCATATATTGAAATTAAGCTTTACATTTGAGAACATTCTCATATAAATTTAGCTTTTTTATTTAGAATATTTAAATTCTAAACCTATAATAAGCATATATTGAAATTAAGCTTTAAATTTCAGTACATTCTCATATATATTTTGGTTGTTTTATTTAGGATATTTAAATCCTAAACCTATAATACGCATATATTAAATTAAGCTTTAAATTTCAATACATTTTCATATATTGGTTTACAATGTTATAATAATAAATTTTCATTTTATTTAAATGTAAATATTGTAATCTTTTTTAAAATTAATGGATACAAAATTATTTTTTGTGTCATTTTTGGGTAACTTTTTGACGTTTTTTGCCATTTTTTGGGGTGCCAAAAATGGGGCAAATTTTCTATATAAATGTTTATAGTATATATAATATTTATATAACAATACACAGGTTAAGTACATATAACATGTATAACCCAAGAGAAATGATGATAAGTTTTACTTCTATTAATAGAAACCTATAATATTTTACATTAAACATTTATATAACGATATCATTTATTTAATAACTAAATCTTTATATATGTATATATATATACATATATATAGATATATTAAAAT
Source organism: Diorygopyx duplodentatus (assembly GCA_033557515.1). Taxonomy (NCBI): domain Eukaryota; kingdom Metazoa; phylum Arthropoda; class Insecta; order Coleoptera; family Scarabaeidae; genus Diorygopyx; species Diorygopyx duplodentatus. The sequence continues at coordinate 9,138 of JAWQRJ010001385.1, forward strand.
AATTATTATATTTACTTCCCAACTTGGGAGTAATTCAAAACTTTATACTTTAACGAATATTAAATTATTATTGATTATAAATTTGTTGTATTAAAATTTAGTTATCAACATATATTTATTATAGATTTAAAATTTAAATATTCTAAATAAAAAGTTAGATTATATATGAGAATGTACTGAAATTTAAAGCTTAATTTCAATATATGCTTATTATAGGTTTAGGATTTAAATATTCTCAATAAAAAAACTATATTTATACCAGAATGTATTGAAATTTAAAGCTTAATTTCAATATATGCTTATTATTATATTAATTAATTATTATTATTATATTAATATATGTAGATATTTTAAATAAAAAGTTAAATTTATATGAGAATGTACTGAAATATAAAGATTGAAATGGAAGCTGAATGAAATTGGAAACTGCCGGTTCCGGTTATACCGGAAGTTGACAACAGCTTTGTTAATTTAAATGGAACGAACCGAATTTTAATTCTTTTTTAAATCAACATTCAACAACTTTCGTAATCGTTTGCCAGGCGTAAACTTAATATAGTTAGAAATAAAAATCTTCTTTTCTTGTAAAGAAGATTTTTATTTCTAATTAAATTTAACTGTAAAGTTGTAATATGGATAGCCAGAATAACAAAAATAAACTTAATCGTTTTCGAGATATTGATTTTTTTTACAAAATTTATGCAACGCAGCAACATTTTGAAAAATCGAATTTTCACAATTAGATTTATGCGATAATGTTCATACTGCATTAACCTGGGTGACATCGAACATTTCAGAAATACACCCACTGGGGCATTCTGACGTACGTTCTTTACAAAATTGAATTTTGAAGTAAGAAAACTAAATGATTTTTTTTAAACGGCACTTACCTAATATTTTTGTCTTATCGAATGTAGAATTAAAAACCTCGTGGAACAGTATTAGGTTTTCCTGTATCTAAAATGTATCCTTTTCCGATCATTGAAGGTTTTTCGAGTTCTTGCTGTAAAGGCGATCCTTTGACAATACATTCATTTGTTGTAAATTGAGTTGCCTACCAATTATTTATGAATTTTGACGTTTATGTTATTTAGGTTGGTTGATTTCATATTTAGGGCGAAAAATTAATGCAGGTATCATTTGGAAATCGAGTTGTCCATAATAAGTCTAATATGAAAATTCGATTTTTGAAAATGTTGCTGCAGTTGCATACTTTTTGCGAAAAAATTCTATACGAATAAAATTATATACGAATAAATTCTACGAATAAATTCCCTGGGAAAGTCTAAAAAAGTAAATACGTCACCCAGACGACCTGATATTCAGTTTGCTGGACAGCCACGTAAATGCTTTCAGTTTTATCTGACTTGTTGGGTTTTTACAGTCGTGTTTTATGCAAATGGGACAATATGGCTCCTTGTTGATTATACGATTTTTACGCGCGAAGCAACCAGCTGATAAGAGCTAGCTATCGCAGGAAGCCACACACAAACGGCCATTATCAGTCAAGCACCTCTTAGACGTGAGTTGTAATGCCATGCGGGTGGTAGGCAGATGTTTTAGATTAGGCTAAAAAAGGCTAATGGCTAATTAGCGATGTCGGTTTTGTTTTTGGCTTGTATTTGTTTTGGTTGTCTACGACGTTCTGCGCCTAAAGTTACTAAACGAACAAAACCTAATGAACGTTCAATTAAAAGAACTGCGACCGCAAATTATATCGCTAAATTAAATCTACCGCGAAATTGCGACTGCTCCGATTGGGTTTAATTCTGCGTTTGGTTCCCATATCGCGAAATGCCTAGTTTAATTGCGTAATTCCATGTGTGTGACGGGGCGGACCACCTCGGGAGCGGAATGGCGTCGTTAACAACGTCTCCTCGGAGAAGAACAAGGATTCCACTCGGTTAATTATCCAAAAATGCCGGAAATTAGAAGAAACTGCTTCGCGCGTTTCTCTAATAACTTTTCTTACGGCGGTAGACAAAAGCGTAGGTTGACGGTATTCCAAGTCCGGAGAACTTGAAGCAAACTGCAAGGTTAGCCGTGGGCCAGCTTAGAGTACAATCTTCATCGTCTACTACGATCGGAATGTTTGCCTTACTCACCATAAACGAATAGAATTAAATTTCGCGAGTGGATAGTTCGTTTTGTTGGTCTCCGACGTCAATTTGGGTTCGTTGTTTTTAATTGGCTCGGCAGATGCGATGCGTAAACATAAAAGAAAAACTTTAATATAAATTAATTGAGGAATGCGGATGGAAATTTTTGTGGTGTACGCTTCAAATAACTTCAAACGCCTCACGTTTGGATTAGCATGAAAACAAGCTAAAACCATAGTGACAGTATTGCTCCAGTTGCTTTCCTATGACTTGATAACGAATTTGTAGGCAACCCAATTTACAACAAATGAATGTATTGTCAAACTCGAAAAACCTTCAATAACCAGAAAAGGATACATTTTAGGTATAGGGAAACCCAATACCGTTTAACGAGGAGTTTGTCATTCAAAGTTTCCTTCTTTCAAAATTCAACTTTGTAAAGAATGTCCCTGTCCGGTTTTTTGCGCTTAACTTTTTGGCGCTCTCGCCGATTTCTTAACCTTTTATAGTACGAAAGAGGTCAATGGGTCGACCAATTCTCTCTCTCTCTCTGTTTCTCTTCAGTTCGATTTTTCATCCATTAAACACACACGATAACTTCAATGGTAGACACGATCAACAGTTGCGTCAACTTGCGTTAATTTTTAGAATGCCACCTTCCACAGTTTGGGTTTACCCGTTTGGTTTTCGCGTCATGTCCTCATGTTTGTTTTTACGCGCGCAATACAGTAATTTTATACGATGCAATAACAAAAGCGGTTTTACTTCAACGGTTCTCTAACGGGTGCAATACTAGTTCTTGGATTACGAAATTTGTATTGTCTGCGAACAGGATCTAGAACGGAGTATTGGTTAATAGATGTTACAGTAGCATAGGTGACCTTCTCTGTCTGTCTTTTGAAAGAAATTGCACAAGAAGGGTTTTGTTCTGTGTGGAAATTCCAGGTGGAACACAGAGAAGAAGTGTATTATTTTTTTATGTACATCGCAAAAACGTTGTCGCGGTGACATCATCACAATACATATCACTAGCTCATCACCTCAGGTTTGTTTAAAATATTATTTCTGGTGCATTATCTCATTCTTGCATAACATTTTTATGGTTATTGAAAGCAAAAAGTTCAGTCGTTTTATTGTAATATTCGCAATAAACTCACCTGACAATATTTGCACTTTGATAGCAAATTCCGACTAGCGTTTTTATCAAAAACCCAATATTTACAAAACTAAACACCTAAAAATAGTCACCACACTCACCTTTTCATTTAAAACTTCGTCGTTATCACTAGAATTCGTGTATATGGTCAAAGTGGGCTTTTTGGTGACTTCCCCCGGTAGACTGCTGGTAGAGTTGGCGTTGAACTTCATCTTAGGATCTTCGAAAAACAAATTTCCCCACATTCACCATCACCGACCGGACAGAACTTTCGGCGAAAACGGTAACTTCACAGAACGCAACAATTCCAACGATTCGTTCGACACAACGACCGATAGCAAAGTAAACGGTTGGTACGAAATTCCAGTCCTCAAGAGTCAACCTTCCTTTCAACGACGGTTAGATTTCTCCCCACCAGCGCGGCTGACCTGATCGAGAAGCCAGGCAAAAGTTGCCGGCTCTTATAACCCACCACTAAACTCCGAGAAACTATTTTGTACATGAGGAAGTAATTTCGTTGAGGCATTCGAAATTTTCGACGGGAAAGTTGACCAACGTTATTCTTTTTAACCCTTATTTATTATACTAACTGCCAAATCTGCAATGAACAATTTTTAAAGCGTCCCTTAACATTCCAGGCCTAGAAATCTTCCTACAAACTGTATTGTATTACGATTTTATTTTACAAATCTTGTCGATATACATATAATACTCCTCTTGATATCTTCTACTTCATCTATATGGCATATTAAATACCGAATTATGAAAATCAAATCTGTGTGATTACAATCTAAACCAATTGATAATAAAACAGCTAACACGCCCTGTAAAAAACAATAGACAGTTACGACAGTTAGTTTATTTGTTTTGCTTCCATTGTTTTTAAAAACAAACGATTATCAATAGACAATTGAACCATAACACTTAAACAGTGACAAAAATAGCCAAATATCCTGATTGCCTTCTGACTCACATCAGAAATCCTTTCCAGCAATCCTTTAAAATTTTGATTGCGAAACCGCGACCCAAACCGCAGTTGGTAATCTAAAATTTCTGTTCCAAAAAATACCGCACTTACGATACGTACGTATGTGTGTATGTATATTTTCTTGGCGCAAACACCAACAATGTGTCGTAATTATGACTGATTTCTCTTTGTTTCGTTATGACGTCTTTGGGATTACCGAACGATGTGTAGATCAAAATTCGTTCGTTAAAAAGTTGGTTTTATTAAGCCAGTTCTATGTTATCAGTTGATAAAAACACAGCCGGCGGGGTTTTGAATATTGTGTTTACATCCTGCGGGGTCTTTTAACAGCGCCCAGGTGTTCGAAACAGCTGGTCTATTGTGTGTATTTTTATCTGCAAGTAAGGAGTAAATGAGAGAAAACGTGTTTCACCTGCTCCACAACGTTAATGTAGATATCTGTAATAATAATTATGGTAATACAGAATTCTGTCATACCGTGACAGATAAGAGACAGGTAAGAAGTAGTAATGATATCGAATGCTACGAGATGGCATCATCTAATTTAAAAATCTAACCTCACTTAATTCTGTCATGTCAAATTATCTCTTTAACCATGTTTTAAATTAACTTTTTCTTAACCTGACGATGTCACGGATCATTCTTGGTGGTGGTCTGAGTGGTTTAGCAGCGGGTTACTACGCTTTAAAACAAAAATTAAGTCACCCAATAGTGATTTTAGAGTCGACCGAACGTTTAGGAGGTTGGTTAAAAAGCACCCACCTTACCGATGGCACTCTATTCGAACAGTCGGCCAGAACGATCCGTCCTAGTGGCGTAACGGGTGCCAACACGTTACAATTGGTCGAAGAACTGGGATTGTCGGAAGAAGTCGTCCCGGTGTACCGCAAGAGCGTCGCAGCCAAAAACCGTATGATCTACGCCAACGGTTCGTTGCACGTGCTCCCGAATTCCTTATCGGGACTGTTTAAGACGCGAGAGCCGTTCAGTAAACCGTTGGTTTATTCGTTACTAAACGATTTTATCACTCCGAAAAAGGTGGTTTACGACGGCGATGAATCGTTGTACAGTTTTGCTTCGAGGCGGTTCGGAGACGAAGTCGCGGATTACTTAATATCGCCGATGGTTTGCGGGGTGTGCGGAGGTGACGCCAAAGAGATTAGCGTTAAATTCCTGATGAAATCGCTCTTCGAAAAGGAACAAACGTACGGCAGCGTGGTGCGAGGCATCGTTTTCGATAGTTTCCGGAGAAACAAGACGCCCGTTCCGAAAAGTAGACTGTTGAATCGTGCCCAGACGGAACGGTGGAACGTTTACTCCTTTCGGAAAGGAATCGAGGCTCTCCCGAAATCTTTGAAGCGACAGCTCGACAAGCGAGGCGCCGACGTCCGTACCAACACCAAAGTTAGCGAAATCGAACTGAACAAACATTCGGTGATGTGTCGTACCGCGACCGGCGATTGTATCGTCGGAAATCGTTTGTTTAGTTGCATCCCGGCGTCGGAATTAAGTAGTTTGCTCGAAAGCAATCACCCGGAACTGGCGAAGATTCTTTCCGGAATTCAAAGCGCTTCGATGTGCGTCGTCAATTTAAAATACGACGGGAAGGTTTTGGCGAAAGAGGGTTTCGGATTTCTAGTCGCTCCAAAGGAAGATTCGCCACTACTAGGTGTTATTTTCGATAGCTGTTGTTTTCCGTATCGGGACGCGACTGTTTTAACCGCGATGATCGGAGGTTATAAATATAGTAGATATATTAAAACGGATACCACAGAGGATGAAGCGGCGGATATTGCGTTACGGGAAATCAAACGGATGTTAAACGTCGACGAAAAACCCACATCGGTGCAAGTAAGGTTTTTAAAAAACTGTATACCGCAATACACGGTTGGGCACGAAAAAAAAGTTAAAGCTGTTCAAGACTATATCGGTACATATGATTTACCGTTATCGATTTGTGGCGCATCTTATAATGGTGTTGGTGTAAATGACGTTATATATTCTGCTAGACAGGCGATTGAACAAACTACAGATTGACTTTCAAACGAAAAGTTTATTTTGTAAATTTTTATAAAAAGTTAAAGCTATTCAAGATTATATCGGTATATACAATTTACCGTTATCGATTTGCGGTGCGCCTTATAACGGTGTTGGTGTAAATGACGTTATATATTCTGTTAGACAGGCAATTGAACAAACTACAGATTGACTTTCAAACGAAAAATTTATTTTGTAAATTTTTATAAAATAAAATGTTTTTCTGCGTCGTTTTAAGCGATTAATTTCCTTGTGATGATTATACAGTTTCCTTACCTAACGACAAACGAAGAATATACAGTTTAATATAGTAAGTATGGTTATCCAAAAGTTAAATTGTATTTACGACCCGGCAAGGACTTTAATGGTCTTTAACTAGTGGCGTAACGGGTGCCAACACGTTACAATTTGTCGAAGAACTGGGATTATCGGAAGAAGTCGTCCCGGTGTACCGCAAGAGCGTCGCAGCCAAAAACCGTATGATCTACGCCAACGGTTCGTTGCACGTGCTCCCGAATTCCTTATCGGGACTGTTTAGGACGCGAGAGCCGTTCAGTAAACCGTTGATTTATTCGTTACTAAACGATTTTATCACTCCGAAAAAGGTGGTTTACGACGGCGATGAATCGTTGTAC
>JAWQRJ010001386.1:0-16051 GCA_033557515.1 Diorygopyx duplodentatus
GCTATCCTTTAGTACTACTAAAACAGTTAAATATTTATCCTAACTTTTTTCTGATATGTCTTACAGTTTTGGAGATATTAAAGCAAATAGCGAAGGGTTGTGTTGCCGATAGAACTCTCACCCCCCGAAAACGGGCGAATCCGCAGCTAAAAAGGTTACCGTTGTTCTTACACCACATCAGTCTATAAACCCACCAAGTTTCATTTAAATCGGTTGAGACACACTTTCCGTCATAAGTGGTAAGTTTGGATCTCTTTCATTAAAAGTGCGACACGTTCTGTCGTCTAGCAGTATTGCCATTATTGCTTCTTCCACTTCATTGTCGTGGTTGGTCCACATTTCTTGAAGGATAAGATATAGGAAAGGTGTAGAACTAGTTTCATAAACCTAATCCATGCATGTAAAGACGATGAACAGAATGTATATAACGATTTAGAAAAGTCTGTATTACTGATTTAATTATAAATTCCAAAAAGGAAGGAGTGTAATAATTTTACCAATTTTACCAACAGTTTATTAGTCGACCAGTTTCGGTATCATATTACCATCATCATGGGCATATACGGACTTTTTGATTACAAAAATCATAAAGCTTTACAGAGTTTAGTTAGGCTCGCTGAAAATTTTATGCGAAAATTTTCTGCGAACCTAACCTTCAGTGAAGCAAGCATTTCCTTTAGAAATATTTTATTCTTAAATTACTTCAAATTGTTTATCATCGAATTAAAATTCATCGAACGAAAGACACTGGGACAATTCCTACTATGTGGAAGACCAGCTGATAGAGGTGAACATTGTTTGATTGTATTCCATTGGAAATAAATAAAAAAAAAACAATTAAATAATAGATTCCTGATTCTCTATTGCAGCAAAGGCAAGTTGGTCTACAAATTTTGATTATTCGATCGTAATCCTTGTAAGTATGCATGTGCACCAAGAACTGCTTGCAACCAAGCTTTCTTATTGCGGAGAAAAACAGAGTTATTCCTTCAAGAAGCATTTTACCTAATCTTAAAATGTGGAAGCATGATCCTTTGGATATTTACAATTACGCACTCGAGGTGTTCTTCGAATTGATTGAAATTTTATTTAATATAACTTCGTGCTGCGGATATGTGTTTGTCATGTTCAATAAACGCTACACATAAATCATGTTTACTTCTTTTGAATTCGGCGATATCAAGCTAACTTTGATGAATATTCTTATAGAACACAGTAATACGTTTACTGTTCAAGATACTTACGCTGTATAAGCTGTTGAAAAGGTATAGGTCTTTTATATAGTAAGAAGGAGGAATGTTGTTGAAAACAATATTAATATCAAAACAAACAAGCAATAAACAGAAACTACCATCCTGTCCTGCAAAACAAAATATTTTCTATTTTCTATATAATAAAGGACATAGAGAAACCAAACAGAGGAAGATAGATTATACAGCAAGGGAAGAAAAAGAAATAAAGGAACAATGTAGAAGAAACATTACTTGAAACACCTAGCTGGGGAACAACAACAATACTTACAGCCATACTTGAAGATAACAGTGACGAAGATCAGATAGAATTGAGGGAAGTGAAGAAAAAATAAATAAACTAAAAAAAATGACAAAGCTTCAGGACCAGACGAAATAATTAACCTCAATGTTTAAGTATGGTGGAAGAGAAATTATAATCAAAATATTAAATATATGCTAAATGATATGGAATGAGGAAAGGACGCCAGAGGATTGGAATTTCTTTGCATCATTTAGAATTAAAATTGCACAGCAAATTAGAAATTCAAAAATATGTTAAAAACATATCTACGTGAAAAATGTCTCTGTACTCTGTTAGAGTGGTCCCAAGCGGATTCTTTTGGGGTTATCGACTTTTGACAAATTTTAATTATGCATTACCTACATACATATTTAAAAAATTTAAATTTAAAAAAATAAAATTTTAAATTGCAAGAAATGATATCTATCAGTAGATGTTTATTCGTTTAGATCGGAACTATTGGTTTGCTGAATAAAACCGTTTTTTACATACTAAATTTAAAAATGCTATTTTTAAAACGTGCAATAATTTTCCGAAACTTTCCGCAGCAAGATTGTAATACTTGCATTGTAAAAAGATCTTAAACAAGGGGGCACCTGTATTTACAAAATAAAATAGTTTTGTATCTTTTACGCACATAGCATAATGCAAGATGTCAAACAGATGCTAGAAGTATATCAAAAATATTTTTTATAGGAACACGTAAACGTACACCTAACCGTTTATAGCTTCTACATAGCTCTTCCATTCCGCATACTCAACTATCCCAAGTGTGCATGTTCTCACAGACCATTTAATTTGATGCATATGTCCCATTTTGACGATGCGACTTCCGTCAATAGCACCTGTCAACGTCAAGGACTAATTGCCGACAAATAATGAATGATTGTGGAACAAACAGTGCAAAGGGTCCAGAAAAAAAAATGCCGTTGGGAATCCCGATTCATAAAATGTGTCTTCTACCAGCATTGCACTTGTATCCTGTTCCTTCTTTGCAGAGTGAAAGACACATGTGTCCTTTTGACAATTGTGAAGTACACGAAAAAATATTTGCCCCGAAGTCATAATTGTAATTTACCATTGCCGTTTTTATAACTAATGTTTTAATTTTGTATTGTATTAAAATAATGTCTTCTTTTCGGTTGGAGGGATATAAAAATTATGAGCTTTTGATATTCAGAGCCGTAATCGCGGAGATTTGATAACATTTTAGATGCTTGTTTCTGGCAAGGTTAAATTAGTACGTACTCTATGACGAATTGTCTCTTCAACGACCCCCTCTATCTACAGATGTAAGCAAGTCGAGTATAATGGCGATAATAAGAGCACGACCATAAGTCATCGTAAACACATGTCGATGATTTTATGGCCCCGGCGTCTGCACCGTATCAAATCGGAGCCGGCTCTGGACTTGACAATCTTCGCATGAATAATTCAGGGATGGGAACTTGGACTAACAGGGCGATCGCCGTTCATCGCAATTAGACAATAGTGGACAGATTTAATATTATGGATTGGGCATTTGTATTCCGGAATGGAATTGAATCCCATTGTTCCTATGATAAACTTACGACGACGGTCCCAGTCATATTAGCTTGTGCCCATCATATTTTATTGTATAATTTTATGGCCGAAGAGGTCCAGTACCACTGCACAATCAGTTATTGTTTACTTTTTACCACTATTGATACTGTGACTTGTAGCTGCGCGTGCCGGTTGTAAGTAGGAGGACATAATGCCTATTAGCAGTCATTTATGCAGAAGGTACCGCAAGTAATGTTCTTACGTTAATTATTACATTGATAGTTGTGCACCGTATACTATTTAAGGTCACCGTTTAACCGACACAACTTTAATTTTTTTTACAAGGGCGTTGTTTAATCTTTCTAACTGATTTTCTTAAAACTTTTACAGTACGCGTGTTTAACCTACCTCAAAAATGTACAAATGGTGAATGAAAAATCGACAAAGGATTTCTGATTATTACTGCATAAAAAATAAAATAATAAAATCTAAGACCAAATGATATAAAATGTATGAAAATTTTAATTGTCAAATTTGGAGATTTATCACAATTAATCCTCATGGTTGATTTTGAAATGAGAAAGCAATTAGCAAACCCTGTATAAGGTTAAGAATCTCCACTTAGTAGATTTTATATTCGGGATATTAGAAATAAGTATTTGGCAGTAGATTTACTTTCAATTATTTTTCCGAATTTCAACTTATTGAATTAAATGAATTAAATGAATCGTGTTTATAAGAACGACAAGATACAGTGTGTTCGGTTTAAAATAAAAAAACACAAGTTTGGTCTTTTTTCACAAGTGTTTTTAAAATATTTCTTTGCCATTTCTCATAATTAGTGCTTACAATACCGGTCCAAAATCTGAATAGCGGTATTAAAAATTTCTGATACGCGTATCCCGATATCAATATCGGTTACTATTAGAAAATTTACTTAACTTACGTAATATCCAAAAAGCAAACAAAATTTTATTTTTAAAATTAACGTTGACTACAAAATGAATTCCGTTAACTCAATATTTTTTCCAAGCAGATTAATAAAAAGTAAGTTAAAGTAAATAAAGTAACATAAAAGTCGGTATATGAGATAGATAGAGTATGATAGGAACATAACATATAGTGAATGAATTAATTCTAAGGCCCATTGTTAACTTCGTGTTAAGTAAACAACGTTGTTAAGCAATCTGATTGGACAATTCAAATTTGAAAATTCAAAATTCTCTAACCTGATTGGCTACTCGCATTGTTAACTCCGCCATTTTTTATCATGAACTTAACTATGCTTTATGCAACCGGGCCTAAGTATAACAAACTCAAGTATAACAAATTCTAAGTATAATAAAATTTAAATTCTCAGGATGTTTACCAAAATCTCCTTCTGCTGCTATGTTTTCATATTGTTTTCCTTAATTTATCACATTTAATTTATAACTCACGTTATATGAAAGTTTTTTGTTTTACTCTAATTTAGGAATGTAAGAAGAGAGGGCTCGGTTTATGACCGGGAGCAAGGAAGGGTAATTTGAATTCACAACTTGTCATCAATACCATTTATATTTGAACGTTTAAATTTGTTGATTATCGAATTTTACTTCCTCATTAAGGAGGAGTCTTGTTGCGTTTGTGTTTTTCAATTTCCAATTGTTCTAAAAGATCCATCTTCCGTCCCTTTTCAACTTCTTGTAAAATGTTAATGTTTTAGTAGTTTATTTTATATCCAGTGTGTAGAGTATGTCTAAATAAAGTTGAGCTTGGTTTAGAATTGTGTTCTTGGATACGTTTACCAAGTTTGCGCCCGGTTTGCCCTACGTATAACTCTTCACAGTTATTGCAATTAACTAAGTATACCACGTTTTTTTTCTAGAATGGGAATTTTTGGTTTATGATTGGAAAACATTTTAAAAAGTTTATTTTTTTTTTAAAAGCGGTTATATTATATTTCTTGAAATTGTTTGTTGATTTTAAATTTGTGTTATTAAAAGATAAAGGTTTATAAATTATTTTGTTATTAGAATTTGGTATTTCTCTTAAGGTAATTGGATTAGTATTGGGAGTGTACAAAGGATCGTTTTTAGTTATTTGTCTGGATATAATTTTATTCATGATATACTTATTGAAACCATTATTTTCAGAAAGATTAAATGTATATTTTACTTCTCTTTCTCGTGTTTCTGGAGTTAAAGGTTATTTAAAAACACGGTATACAAAGGAAAGGAAAACAGCTGTCTTGTGAGATAAAGGATGTCATAAGTCATAGTGAATTATTGTAGGAATGTGAGGTCAAGGGAATTTATTTGTTTGTTTTTTTTTCTATTTCTAAGATGAACTTAAGGCTATTATGTATTTCATTGAGATATTTTAGAAAGGAGTTAAGGTTTATATGGTTACAATTACAAAATGGTAGGTTGTAATTGACCCAATTGGAATATCCTTTTTAAGCAATTAAGGCATGGAATATAGGTTTGGGATGGAAGGGTTCATAGGAATTACTTTATTTAATGAGTGTTCGTTTAAATTGATACTTGTATCTTTCCAGTGATTAATATTTTTTTTTCGTTTTTTGTGCTACCTCTGTCCGAAAATCAGAGTCCCATTTGAATACGAATTTCCGTATAAAATGGGACTCTTATTTTTGGACGGAGGGAATATAATAATATTAAGGGAGTTTTTATTTATAGGGTTACAAGCGTTGTTAATTAAAAATTCCTGTTTTTTTAAATATATTCCATTCAATTCCATCAAAAGTGTTGAGCTGGTTTTGTATGTTCTTAATTGCAGTGTGTTTATTTTTGTATTTGTAAGCTATTTGTTTATAAAGATTTGAAATTTTCCGTTGTTGTATTTTCTGTTCTTGTTTAAAAAATATTTTTAGGTTTATTGTAATCATATAAATATGAACTCCTTTCTAAAATATCTCAATGAAATACACAATATCCTTAAAATTTCCTTAGAAATAGAAAAAAATAAACAAATCAATTTCCAATAACTAATAACACCTTCGATATATACAGGAAACCTACTTACATTCCCACGATAATTCCCTATGACTCATCACATCCTTTATCTCACAAGACAGCTGTTTTTCGTTCCTTTGTATACCGTGTTTTTAAATACCCTTTAACCAGAATCACGAGAAAAAGAAATAAAATATTTATTTAATCTTGCTGAAAATAATGGCTCCAATGAGAACATCATAAATAAAATTATATCCAAACAACTGACTAAAAACGATCCTTTACCCTCCCAATACTAATCCAATTACCTTAAGAGAAATATCAAATTTTAATAACAAAATCATTTATAAACCTTTATCTTTTAATAACACAAATTTAAAATCAACAAACATTTTCAAGAAATATAATATAATCCCCGCTTTAAAAACAAATAATAAACTTTTTAAACGTTTTCCAATCATAAACCAAAAATTCCCATTCTAGAAAAAAACGTGGTATACTTAGTTAATTGCAATAACTGTGAAGAGTTATACGTAGGGCAAACCGGGCGCAAACTTGGTAAACGCATCCAAGAACACAATTCTAAACCAAGCTCAATTTTATTTAAACATACTCTACTCGCTGGACATAAAATACACCACCAGAACATTTTACAGGAAGTTGAAAAGGGACGGAAGATGGATCTTCTAGAACAATTGGAAATTGAAAAACACAAACGCAACAAGAGTCCTCCTTAATGAGGAAGTAAAATTCGATAATCAACCACTGCATTCAATTTTATTTTTAATCTTGAGCATCTGTCGTTTACATATATTTTTAAAAAAAATTAAATTTAAACTTCGACTTTCGTGTGATCTCGTTTGTCACGATTTTCCAAAAACGTGTTTCACGTTTCCTTTATACGTTTCCACCAAAAACCACGTTAGTGTGCATGACATTTTTAATTTGTTTGTTTCGTTCATTTTACATTAAATTCGACTGTGATATTCGTTTTACCTTATGATTTTTAATTCCACGTGTGTAACCTGCCGTTTAAGATTCCTTCTAAAAAAATAATGTACTTTCGTTTTTATATTTTAATGTGCCCCCTCCCTCATTTTAGATTAAGACTGATGATGGTTCAAGGACTGAAACCGGTATCTTAGTACATTAAAGAAATAAACTAAACAAAAGAAATTTAAAACTCTTTCTTTCTAATACCATTTATATTTATTGGCTTTTCGGTGATCGCCGCGTCGGTGTCATCTGTAATGAACAGCGAAATATCAACCTCCAAGAAATAACTTCGATACAGTGTAAAGATTCGTATTTTAATGTTACCTTCAGACTATAAGACGTACCAGAAATTAAAGTTGATTTTTCTCTGTAATAAGGTGGGTCTTCTGAAAAATATAGTGATACGTATTAAAACTCTCCATTTCCATGATTTATGGCCTAATCAGAAGAGGTAGATACTTCTATAGTGCAACCAGTTTGTGATGGGTTTTATGACCATTTACGACATACAACTAAACAAGTAGCACTGTAAGTCAAAGTAAAAAGTATTGTTATTTGTTTTGTAGGCTGGGATTATGTTGGAATTTTTTGGTGTTAAATATAAAAAATTTATACCAAGTTAAGAAAGGTCGGAAAATAGATATCCTTGAACACAAGCAAAATTTGAATTTCACACATTCACTTTTCATTTTTCACATTTTATTCCATATTTCAGACTTTATATACATGTTTTGATGTTATGCTTTCATAATTGACCCAATTTCTTTTTACTTTCTCTCTTATATTATTTTCATAAATAGACTGTAAAAAAATAATGTTCAATTTTAATTATGTTGTAGATTATATATTAATAAAAAATAAAGCAAATAACCGAAGTTTAAAAGCTATTTGTTTGTTATTACTATATTTGCAAGAAGGATTATTTTAAAATAAAAAACTTAAATGGCGCTCCTTCGGGCGTTGTTTGGGCACTAAGAAAAAGCTGTTGTTCCTTGTTTAATATTTGTTAGGTGCTGCAGTTTTTGGTTGTTACATTGTAGCGAATTATAAATCTTGGCGTAATATAATTGTGTTTCTAATAACTGTAGGTGTATTTTAAAAAAAGTTTAGTTCCAGTATCTTTCATTAGAATGCGGCTAATTTATTTCAATTTGAGTGCCACACGGAGCGGTGTTGAATGGGTCTAAAGACTCTAAAGGGGTGTCTCCATGAAAAGTTGGTATAATGATGAAGAACGAAGAACAAATAATGTATAAAAGACTTTAAAATAGACATTGGTATCTCTATGGCTACTTACTGTTAAAATATAAATAAACTTTTAACAGATTTTTTTTGATGCTTTGTTAAAAACGTTTTAACAATGATTACAAATATAATATCTGCATAAATACTATGTTGTACATCTTATGCAGTCCTATAGAGGCATCTATCACCTTCATTACAACAGATGTATCGCCCCGTCTCTTGCAAATGATAAGTATTTCTTGGAACCTTTTTTCAGTTAGAAACCTGGTGTCAAGATAATGAAAGGCCAGTTTTCTCACTGATAGTGTGCAAGCATTATTTAGCAGGTGACGATGTCTCGTGTATACCACCTTAGCTTTCTGGTGCCAAGCTGCGTTTCCTCAGTTACAGGATGAGGGTCACGACACGACATCTCCTTTGCGTGCAATTATCATAATGATAACTCGACCACAATGCAGACAGATGTTACAAATGCGCCGCACGAACGAATCGCTAACCAAGCCATAAAATATCTAGAGCGATGTGATAAGGGAAAGAGCGCAGCACGCATTAGCATTGCTAGAAAGAGAGGGGGAATTACGCCAAAATTATGCAAATGGCCCCTTGGTACAATAACGCATTTATCATGGTATACGGAGTTATGCAAGTGATGGAAAAATCCCCTCCTTTTTCTGGTAAAATAAGCCCGACCGGGGGCCCTCGAATCGAGTGTTTATCTCAGGAAGGGTTAATTGTCCGGCTCATATTTCAAAGGAGCCATCCGCAGGCGGATCCTAAGCCTGCCGAGGAAATTCCGCAAATAGCGTCTCAACAGCCGAATGACGACGGCATACACGGCGCCGAGGGGTCAGTCCCTTATTCCCTAATTAAATAATTCATACTAAATTATGCTGCGACGGTCAGTTCTGCCCAGCGCGGTGTCATGCACAGCTGATCATTTTTCAATGTCTTTCGACTTCGAACACGTTCTTGCTTTTAGTGCAACCCGACAGTCCCATTGCTCCCCAAATATCGTTACAAATTGTCCGCCGATGAGACAGATGATCGTATCAATATGAAGAATGGGAACATTATAAAGTCGTTAAGAACTGAGTAAAACGCCTATATCAATTCTTTTGTTACGCGGGGTTGATTTAACACTTGAGTAATGAAGAATAATTGAACAGTTTTGATGCCCATCTTTTTGCCACTGAAAAACGTTAGTACCACAATAATATCTCTTTCTTTATTCAATTTCTCTTTCTACATGATTCCCTGATTTGTCATCAATTGAACATGTATGCCGGATAAAATGTTCACAATTTCCTTCCTTTTTAATACAAAGAGATTGTTATCTTGCCCTTTAGTTCTATAGTTTTCGAGATTGATTTCTTTTTACATATCATGTTTACCCTAATTAGTTTGTTATTACTTTAACAAACGCGCTTCCATGATCTTTATTTCCTCCTTCTTTCGTGGAAGAGCTTGCTAGCCAGAGGACGATATTTCACATAAACCAACAGAACGTAACGTAGCCTGACAGTTTTAAAAATAACGTCCGATGGAATTCGCTAATTTGAAAACGGAATTAATTGATTGTCAATGCAACTATTTACAACGAAGTCCGCGCAGGTGTTGACCAAGGACAAATTTCCCTTTGTCTCCATCCTGGATCTCTCGGGCCGCCCGCCTCCGTGACAAGAGGACACGATTCTGAAAATTAATTAGCGGTCGAAATTAACTGTTCAGCCCACGCGTGCAGAAGCAGCCGCTTCTACCGAGACGTGTAAAACAAAAGACGCTCACGGAAGCGGCGATTCAATTGTTCTAATATTTTCTCATGCTTCTGTTAGAAACACAACTGTTAGGCATCTTCTCATATGAATTATTAAGTATGCTTTTTATGGATTAACAAGCTAGTGATATTCAACTATACAGGGTGACCAAATGATGGTCTAGAAGGGACCAATTATTTTAAAATCGCATTACACTTATTTACGCATATTTTTGTAACACTCTGTATGATACGTGGTGATTATTTTCACGAATAAAAAACTTTTCTAACAGTACCTACTTGCAACAACTTTCGTGTTCACATCGTGTGTTCATTTACACGTACTGTTAAATTTTACAGTTTTTCCACTTATCTATATCGCTAAATTACTCGGCGCACATCCGTCATGTGAAACACAAGAAAATAATGCTGTTAAGCTTTTCTGGGTAGTATTTTCTCTTGCCACAAACGAGGAAACGCGCTTTACTATCTGGCACCCATCGGTTCTCGTAAGCCCGAAGTAAACGAGTTCATTTATGAGCCGATTACACGAAGTTCTTTGTTCTTTTTTCGTCGTCCGTTTCTCCTAATTACCCGTAATTTTATTTCTGACGCATTCGCAACTGCCGCTGAGCACGTTTTTTCTTCAGGTCGTACATACGGTAATAATTGCAACGCCACGGTCACTGTTTCAAGTGAGTACAATACGGTTGAGGTTCGCCCGTTTCCAAGTCGAATCGGTTTGTTCATCTGTTCGTCACACATTCTGGTAATATGTGAGCGATATGATTGTAATATATTGCACTGCAAGAAAGAACAATTAAGAGTTGTTAGTTGGGGGGAAGAAGTACAGCAAAAGGAAGCTTTGAATACCTTATATTTATCACTCTCTAACTAGAAAAAAGATTACTCGTCAAAGAGGAACGTAGACACTAGTAAAATTGGATTTATTTATCTTATTTATCCTCCAAATATTTCTGAAAACAATCTTTCATAAATAATTAAATGTGATTAGGTGGGATAAAAGGGCAATTTCACCATTTTAATTATTACGCCACATAGAAAATTGTTTACTCTCTCTAAATCTGTAACAAGCAATGGTATTTAAGTTCCATGTAACGGTTTTTTTGCAAAATATCGACGGCGCACCAGCGTGTCGCTTCTCTCTTTCTATTTCCAACAATAAAACTCCCAGCCATAAAACTTATACATTGTTTCTCCATACGAGGTTTTTTCGCGGTAACATTCTTAAAATCAAAGATGTTTTCGATTTCCCAGTAATTACTGCAGAAAAAAATTGCGAAGCCAACAGCGTAATTCTTCGAAATTGACCATATTTAGGTTGTTATAAAACAAAAACTAAATACAATATTTCGAAACGGCTTTCCCTACGTAATAGCCCAATGATAGTACGATATAAAACAGAGTTTTCGTCGGTCGAATTTAAATATGATTATATAGCAGTTACCTCAATTAGCTAACATCTTGGTAAACATCTTGTCTTTATAAGATTTTCTTTATAAATTTGATTGGAAAAATAAGAGAAGCTCTTACTAGTTCTATTAGAGTATACTGTAGTGCGTTCCGCATAAGAATTGAGTGTTTTTGTTGTTTATTTTCATTTATTGTTCAGGTTTTGACGCTTCTTTTAGGACTGTAAATCCATAAAATTATATTTCATTCGAAAATCCAAAGCCACACGTAACATATCCGTCTATACTATCCCCAGCTTTAAGGTCATAAATCGGGAATAGTGTAAAGGATATCGTTTATTTAAAACTACATTTTTTTTTAAATATCACAAAGGTACATTACTAATACTCCAAATCCTAATATGTCGAACTAAACATCGTAGAAATCCTGTCCGTTGACAGTGAATTAATTTGAAGAAGTATTTCACATGTTCTTCATTTTGGATGAATGTCGTGGTAGTTACCGACATGCTGCAGAAATATTTAATGAGTGCTATCCAAATCAGTCTCGGAAGTCACATATGACATTTCTTCATCTGAAGAACTGCTTTTTTCACGATGGATGTGTTGAGGTAAAGAGAAATATATCTTCAAAGGTAACGAGTGAGGAAAATTCTATTAATGTTATGGCGTATGTCAGATTACACCCTCATGTAACCTCGAGAAATTTCAAAGTGACATGAGTTTTGTAATAAATATTTCACAACATAATTCAAATTTCATCCCTATCATATGTCCATACGTCAAGACTTTCGCGGAAATGATCCCTTAAATCGACTTAACTTTTGTAATTGGATCCTGAGAAAAATAGAGTTAAATCCCTTGTTTTTGTCCAATTTGATGTTTTCGGGTGAAGCTGCATTTACGAACACAAGTCAATTTAATAGGCATAACATGCACTATTTGTATGAGGTAAATTATTTCAGGTTATTAGTAATTGCTACCTATCGCGTGAAAATTCGACGACGAAAACATTAAAACGATACGTAGAACTTAAATACCATTGCTTATTACAGATTTAGAAAGAGTAGACAATTTTCTGTGCGACGTCATTGTTAAAATGTTGAAGTTGCCATTTTCCCGCACCTAATATGCAGAATAAATTAGGAAAAAGACAAGTTGTGCAGGGTGTTATAATTAGCTTAATTGCTATCTGATGGCGTGAAAATTCGACCGACTCTGTTTTATATAGTACTAGCTTTGAGCTCTCACGTAGTGAAAGCCGCTTCGAAATATTTTACTCGGTTTTTGTTTTATAACAATCCAAATATGGCCAATTTCGAAGAATTTCTGGTAGAGCGTTGGCTTTGCAATTTTTTTCTGGAGTAATTTGGAAAAACGATCGGCCAGAACACTTTTATATGCGGAAAAGAACAAGCTTACTCGTGGTACAAACAGATTTAACATGGGTGTTGAAGCAGAAAAAAGTCTTTGTTTAAAATTTTTACCCAAAGACTGGATCATATTTCATTATTTATGAAAGATTCTTTTCAAAAATATTCGGAAGATAAATAAATCCAATTTCTCTAGTGTCTATGTTCCTCTTTGATGAGTAATGTTTTTTCTAGTTTGAGTGATTAATATAAGGTATTCAAAGCTTCTTTTCGCTATATTTTTTCTGGAGTAATCACTAAGAAGTCGACCGACGAAAACTCTTAGATGCCGAAAAGAACAAGCTTTCTCGTAGTGCAAGCAGATTTAACACATCTTTGATTTTAAGAAAGTTGTCGCGAAAAAACCTCTTATGGAGACACAATGTATAAATTTTGTATAAAAGCCCTATTTATCAACAAAATATATAAATTTACATAAATGAAATTTCGTCAAACATCTATAATACCGACATATTGAGATCGTAATCATGCAAAACTGAAGAAACTCCTTCCCTAGAATAACTTATCGTTTCAGGCTCAAGGCAAATATGACCAATTGCACCTAAATTTCTCAGTACCTAATAATAATTTGACAGACAATAAATATTTTGTATAAACCTGAGGCAAATTATAAACATAAGAAAAATGTTCACACTAGGAGGCAGAAACATTATGAAGGTTTCAAAACATAATTTAAAATAAATAGTATTCCTATTCTTGAATTGATTTTATAACGAGTATTTTTCTTTAAAAAAATTAAGGAAGAAGATATCTTTCAAATGCTACAGTACATAACCGTGACGATAAAAAAGGAAAAATAACGTTAATTTGAACTAAAATAATAGTTAAAAATAAAATTTAGGTCTTGTGGTATTTCAGGAATTACAGGATGTATTAGAACATTTGTCCTAAAACATATTTCCGAGTAAATCGAACATTTTCGTGAAACATCGAATATTTCCGCAAATTGACAAGTAAGAGCTATAGTAAGTAATGAAACAGTCGCAGCAATTTCCGCTGCGCTAAATGGACGGAGTAGGGGATTTGTCCTAAAACGCATTTCTGAGTAAATCTGACAATTTAGTAAAAAATCGAATATTTCCGTAAATTGAAGAGTAAGAGCTAAAATAAGTAATGAAATAGTCGCAGCAACTTCCGCTGCGCTAAATGGACGTATTAGGACATTTGTCGTAAAGCCGCATTTCCGAGTAAATCGATGGAACATTTTGGTGAAAAATCCTCTAAAACTAAATTATTGGGGTTAGGCTTAGTTTGGTTACTAATATTAGAGTAGTTATTTATTTGTATTGATCGGTAATAGATCATTGGTATTATTATGAGATGTATATATAATATACCCAATAATACAGAGTTACAAGTTTTATTTTATCACAGACCATAGTATGAACGACAAAGTGGACAAAAAATACTACAGAAAAAGAACACTTAACAAATGCCCAATAGGCAATACAATTCCAGACCAAGAGAATAACTACAAAAATAAGCTTGCAGAAAATATAAACAAAATTAACAACTACCAGAATATGAAATCCAAAAAATTTGTAACCAACAGAAAGGAACAATAACAGCAGCAACAATTTAGAGAGAAAAAGACTCTGAAGAAAAATAGGTTTAAAAAGGTAACTGTCACGCTACTGAACCAAAGAAAAAAAACTAGAAAGAATAAAAAAGAAAACTGCACAAACCAGAATAGAGCTAGTAGAAACCAGTAAAAAACCAGAGGAGACATCTAAATCAACTGAAATAGGTAGCGAAGAAAATTATGGAAAGAAATTTATGGCAGTTCATATTTGAAATTGGTATTAGAAACATCTTTTCCCTACGGCAATTTTAATATTTATTAATTTAATAATGGTACTTCAAGTTGAACAATTAGTTCGAAACATATGATTATTTAATCCACAAGTCGTACCACTTGGTTAACAATTACAATAATAACTACCGCTAAGTTAAAAGATACTTTACATTTAATCAGTTAAAAGACATGGCTGATTTATTTTTAATATTTCCCATTATCCTTAAGAGGAAAGATTACTACAACTTGTTATTAAAACAAAACCGACCCATATAAAAGACCCGATAAAATGTGGCGATAATCAGTTATTTTCGTCATAAATGTCAGTGTTTTCAGTCATTCTATAAAAATATTTCAGTTTAAAAAAACCTGTAAAGTCGACAGACCCGTTTTTAAATGACAAGAGGGAAAATAAAACGGTAAGAAATTGGGGATATTTGGGAAATCAATGGTCAAATTAAAGAACCACCTACTTTAGAGGTTTACTCGTTAAGTGATTAATTTGACTTTGAGTCCCAAAAAGCTAGCATTCCCAGTATCGGTGATGAAATAGAAAACAATGAATCGCTGTGAAGTGGTTCCATAACATATTGGGCTACATCCGCTCAATACGACGATTGATAGGCAATAGGTTCCAAATCAGCAAAATCTATCGGCACACACAACAATTTTCCAAACATTTCATTTAATACATATCACTTACCGTGAAATTGACCTGCATACATTTAATTCAATTTTAAACTTGTCTTTCGCCTATTTGACCTTACACTACAAAACGTAACGCACACGTTACGTTTTTCGCCCAGGTCCAGATTATAATGAACATTAATAATAAAAGATTGTCCTTCCAATTTTTTATGTACGTTTATTTATTTTCAATGCAATATAATTCATATGCAGTATTTCTCCTTCTATTCTCTAACGATTCTCCAAATAAATCTTTTGCTTTTAATTATCCAGATAATATTCGAGTCGATAGGATTATCTATATTTTGAAGCGTGTTCATGATTAACGCCCGCCGAACGCTATGTGCACATGATAACTTGCACATAACCCAACATATGAATTTGTTTTGAATTTGGTTATATTTTAGAAATGTGATTGTCGTTAACTTCATATATTTACTCGTGAATTTGGTCATTCTACTTTAGGATTTATAATTTGGTCATTCTAGTTTAGGGTTAAATTTTGACAACAATGACCAAACTCAAAACTTACAGATCCTTCACACATCAAGGCCATCTCTCACATAAATTGAAAAAATGTTAGCAACATATAACATTAATGCCACATTCAAAACTAATAATACAATAGGTAACAAAATTATAACAACTAAAGATAAAATCTCCACATTGAACCAAAATGGTGTATACCAGCTAGA
>JAWQRJ010001387.1:0-16051 GCA_033557515.1 Diorygopyx duplodentatus
ATCAAAACTAATCAATAAATCAATTAGCTTTGATTTATTTCAAATCTTCTATTACTTCATCAGATACTTCGAGGAGCAGGTGAGATATTGGAGGCACATTCTAGAAGAAAACTTGGAGTTAAAAAAGAAAGCAACCAGCAAACCAATATCCATTTTATCCAGTCTAACCTCTGCAATACCAACTATTGGGAAAGGTATTGCAGGCGGAATCATTGAAGGAGATAAATACATTAATAGCTACTAGATAAAAGTAGCTTCTACTATTGCATCTATGGCGTATTCTAGTGGTGACGATAAAGACTCCTTTAGAAACGTTTTGATTTCTGGTGCCCTCGAAGTTTTTACATGTTTTGAATGTCAGCTCGCAAAAGTTGCCTGTGGAAAAGGTGGAGTGCCGAGAGCAATGCAAAAGTTAGGTCAAGATGCTTCGAATCGGTTGTTTACCTAAATGAAGAAACTGCAGAAAAAGCATTAACGTCTGAGCTGGTCCAAAAGGGAATACTGTGCGGGGATTCAAAAAGACACCAAACCAAGATGTTGAAGTCGGGAAGAACTCTTCATTCATTAGAAGATAACACCAAAGTGGCGACATCGGATTTCTTCACACAATGTGGAGTGAGATAAAAGCACGAAGACATATTTACGTATTACAAAAAGAATGCTGCGAGGCATGTTGAGGTTAAAGGAACCATCGAATCTAGTCAAGCAACCATAATAACCCGATTGGAAAACAGTTTAGCAGAGAAAACAGGTCTGATATTATCCCAAACTGACAGGGTATTACAAAAGAATGAGGAACTTAGCAAAGACGTGGCTGAGATTACACAAAAGCAGAAAGAAGAAAGAAAGCCACCAAATGAAGGAAATGTAATTGTTTTAAATGTGAATGGCCTTAAAGAAGATGGGAAAAGGCTGGTGCAGAACGTTGAAAGAGAAGGCAAGAAAGTGGAACAAGAATTAAGAAGAGCTAGGGATAAAATTAAGAAAATAAGATTTTATTTCTTTCCGTTTTAATAAATAAAGTTTAAGATAGTTTTATGGCACAAGGTGTTTTAGTACGCAGCTCACACGGCATTATTATAATCATAAGTCTAAGGTAAATAAATGTAAATATTTTAATTTTCAAGTTAATATTTGGTTATGAACAACATATGATGATGATTGTGATCTCCACTGTTGAGTTTTTTATAATTTCTTTACTGGCTGAAATATACCATATTCACGAATTTTAAGACCAAGGGATGAGGACCTTATTCCACAATCAGTACTATATTTGTATAAGTGAACATCCAATCCAATATGACAATCCAATATTCCCAATACTATATTATGCAATAAACATAAGTAAAAAAATATATAATCAAATGGTTTGTGGGGTTGCCCAGCTGTAATTCTTGGAACTGATCCTAACGAGAGTGATGTATTATGCGAGAGAGACAAGTAGATAGTTGAAGGTCAGCCCGGGCGGACACATAGCCTTAACCTTCTTATACTTTAGCTGAAGGCTACTACGAAAATCTCTTGGATGCTAATTTTCTGATTTTAATTGGGTTACCTAATATTGGGTAACCTAATTGGGTAACCTAATATTGGGTAATCTAATATTGGGTACTAGAAAAGCCGTAAAGTGAAGTTAAGATTGATCGTTTCAATTGCGACAATTTTGCGACGTCAAATGCAATTTAAAAAATTGCATTCCATCCCCCAGTGATATTTATACCATGTGAAATTCAAATTGCGGAAAGCTTTACGGCTAAGATTATGCAAAAGGGAAGCTGATGTGTGGCACATTATTAGATTTGTTTCCAACGTATGGAAACGTAACGATTATTCCGTTACTTCGTCTGACGGAATAATCGTTACGTTTCCACTCTACCTGAACGGAAAAGTACACCCACAATTGTAGAACGAAGGAAACTTCAAACATCATTTGAGAACATGGTTCGCTAAAATTTAGAAATCTCCCTTTTTTAGATTTTGCGTGCAATTGGAATGAAATAATTCTGAAAATGAGGAGTCCATATTTTCATCTTCACCGAGTCGGTTTCTGAACGATTTGAGTTTAGGACGTTTTACGTATCTAAAGGATTTGAAAAATGATTGGAAATGATTTACTATGACATACAAATTAATAGCAATATTGTAAAAGTGATTTTTATAAATACGCTTACCTGAAGATAAATTATGATTTTGCACGAAGTCGATCCAAAAAACCAAGTGTGCATTACATCCCCAGTCAAAGTTAACGGCAAACAAAACAAAATCACCATAAAGTCGGCAATGGCAAGATTTAGTAGACAGTAATTCGTGACGTTTCTCAATGATCCGTTCCTGCAGAGGGCAATACCGACTAATGCGTTTCCAAACAGACCGCCAACAAAAACGACGATTGATAAGCAAATGATTATCCAGGACCACCATTTCGGGTATCTATCCGGGTAATGTTTAAAGTATTCAATTAAATTCACATCCATGGCTGCACTTCAGTTCGGAAATTTCACGACGTCAACTTGCATTGTCAACGGCTTCAATCTTTCAACTGCGCCCCTGGACCGTGCGGTGAAAATCTGGCATATTTGCACGCCGCAATTTGTCGTAAACGTGTTTCTTTTCAAAATTATAATTCGCGTTTGTCCGATTCAGAATTGGGCGTGTATTATGAAGCTGCAATCCGATATTTATTGCCGTGTTTGCCTTTCCACTCGAAATTGATTTGTTCTGAAAACACACGGTGCATTAGAAACAAAGGAAATGCTATGAACGATTGTTCGCGGTCGTTGGGAACAATCGTCAGTTTGTTCTAGCTTTTGCATAGTTATCAATCTGTTTAAAGTTTTTTGGCACGGTAGGTACTTGGAATTATTAATGGATGCATCTCTTGGAAATGCATAATTGGATTGCAACGGATAAAAGCCTAAACATTCTGATTCCTACTTAGTTTCCCACAGAACCGTAGTTGACATTAAAGACTATACCAGTGTTTTGACAGTAATACACTATCGATCACCCCTCGGCCCAAAACATTAAACAGTTGCAACATCCGGGAAACCTAGGTGTCCATAATATTTGTCAAATAAATCCGTTCCCCATACATACATGAGTAGGAACTATCGTAATATATCAATTGCACTACGCAGATAACGAGCAGTTCAGCCGTAATTTCAAAAAGAGGATTAATTTAATAGTCTGGCAAAATTTGATCACACAATACGTTACATTGTGTGATCATATAATCACTCAACGTTACGTCGTGGCCGGTGTCACACAGTTTCAAGCGATTCTTTATTACTCCATAAATCGAATGAGATTTAGTACTAGTTTTGAAACGAAATTTTAATTTCAAAAAACCTCAGTTCACACTGCAGATTTTTCGTGAACAATTTAGAAGTTCTTGTAACAACAGTAATTTCCTGACATAGTAATATGTTCTTATTTGTAAATCTATTGTTTTCTAAATTAAGCTAAATATTGTAGTAGGTTGTAACATATTGTAAGTTAATAAGGAATAAATGTCAAAATGAGCAGTTTTTAAGGTATTGGGTATTTAGGCTTCACTCTTCATCTCATTGTCAGTCCCAAATGAAATTAATGTCTCAGCCTCCTACATCTAAATACAAACGTCGAGTGTAATTGAGAATCTTCTTGAAATCTCTTGCATTACCAAACATAAAATTTTCACATAAAATGTAATTTAAACATTTCAAAAGTCCTTTTTGGATTTATAAACATTAAAATTGGCGCGAAATAATGTTGTTATTAAGAAAATTGTTTTACTATTTCTCCAAAGTCTACAAAGGCTAAACTTATCAATCTAAAAGTTGATATTAAAGGCGAGTTATGTTATAAAAAAATCGTTTACAAGCCAAATCCATCTACTTTGCGTTGTTATTTAAATGTAGAAGGTTCTGCCAGTAATACATTGTGGAAAAAAACAATTTTTTCAACACAGTTCAATTCACTGTTTTTTCCGTTCCAAATATATTACGCATAATTTAAATTGTAATATAGCAATTTTTCAATCTTCAATTATGCAAACCAATCTCCTATCGCACAGAGTTACACGTTCTTTGTCCTACGTTCACAGTTAAATTAAATATTATTAATGCATTACAAATAAAACCGAGTGGGTGTGGATAACTCACACGACTTTCTCTCACTTAACCCCCGATCTTGAAACGGTGCGACTTTGGGAAAACAAATATTTAAATATGATATGCGAGTACTTCAAATGACACTGTAAATCGCCAATAACTTATAAACTTTGGGACAATGTATGTTGAATAAAATCGACTACAAATTCGACAAAGAATTTAATAAACGGGTGCGTTCTAAAAAGCACTGCAGCAATCCATAAAAGTTTTAAATAAATTCTTAGATCGTTTAGCATTTTCATGTACATACATGTCTAATTATTAAACAATATATGTACTAGTATATATTGTAAATCATTTCCACATATAACAAACAAACAAAATGTGCATTAAAAAAGGTGAAGGAAATGTACATAAACAACGTTATAAATAAAAATAAGGTAATGATAATAATAATTTAAAAATAGGAGATATTCTGAAAAGTACAATTTGTGATTATTTAAATGAAAAAAAAATAGTTATCCCTAATGTAGTTATATTTATGCACTCAATTGCAAATGTATCTGTTTACTTAATAGTGAGACATTTGGAGATATTTATGTGGCTCTTGCTATACTTATTTGATTTATTATTTTTATTTGAATAGTAATAAATTTTCAACGCACTTACGTTGCATACTATGATATATTTTTTTATTACATTTATTTATTGCAAATTGTACATCAAGAGGGCAATGTTGTGTATTCTATGCACAACAAATGCAATTACAAAATATAAATAAAATATATTAAGTTCTGTATTGTTTTAAATAAAAAGTAAGTGCCATCGTGTGGTGAAATAGAAAATTAACATACGACCACCACACGAACGCTCCCTTTTATAGCAACCTAGCTATAATAGGGAGCTTAGTCAGAAAAATAAATATCACAAATTAAAACCAGTATTCACCGCAAAGTTGACTGAAACTTTTATCTGTAATAAATAAACGTTACAAAGCGAGAAAGAATTGAGTTAGCTATCAGTTAGAGAATAAACAATCATTCAAATGATTGTAAATAATTAATTACAGTAAATATTGACGATTAATAGTGATTTTTCCAAAAGCGTGGTTGGTAACAATGCCCTCTGAAGTACCCGTTGTCGCTAGTTGTCAAAATATGCTAGAAACAAGTAATTGTTACGTTTTTTTCGAATAACCAGGCAAACTTGCCATGACTGACTCGCAGGGTTCGATTCTTTACGTTTCGGTAATCGGTTTTCACCATAGAAAGGGTTGTCAAGTACGTAAAATAACCGCAAATAGCGAAACTGCTTATAAGTATTAACCACCCGGGGTTTTAAGTTAAGTTTTTTTTCCCCCCTTTGTTAACGGACTGCCCGAATGAGTGCCCGGCAAGTTGTAAGTACCTATCGACCTTGGCCCTATCCTTACAGACAAATACCGATGGAAAAATTGAAGAATAAAACGTCGGACATTACTAGAAGGGCCGTGCAGAAGTCGGTATGAAAACTAAGTGTGTGATTACCGGACTCTCACAGTTATTGGATTAATTGCTAAGGCTTTTTTATTCACTAAAGAACTGCAATCTCTACAGAAATTACAGGTAAACGAAAAACTTATTTCAAATATCTAGAATTCATATGTAATCCCAATCCTTTTTCACACCTTTCTTTATTCCTGAATGCCCTCCGAAAAATCCAGTTAACATATACAAAAAGTTTATTTAATACGACATGAGATGTCATGAGATGTAATACGTCTTGAATGTTATTTGATGCGTTTTGAAAACCACATAATAAATCTTCACACCCATCTGTCTGTCGTATCTGTTAGCAACACTTTTCCTATTTCTATTCATTTTAGGGAAAAAAAGGTATCAAATAAAAGTTTCATTATTTCAAATATATTTTTCAAGACAGTTTACAACAGTTACGAAGTAAATTTTCTTCAATACTTTCTTATGTTTCCTCAATATTGTGTATCCATATTTCAGTTAGAAATAACGCCAAAAAGTATTTTAAAAATTATTTAAGCAAGTTTAGTGGGATGGCATCCCTTAGTAAATAGCAAACCCGACCGATCATATTCTGCCATCTCTATATTCGTTTTAGGTTGTGGATTTGGAAACTTTTTAATAAATATACTTGGTGTCGACGCAAATACCCACCCCCCTAATTTTTTTTACTCGTTTAAAGATAACGTTTTAAAATTTGATGGATATTTGACAATATTGATCTATATAATATAGAAAGTGGCCCCCATTTTTCTATTTTAAATTGCACATTTTAGTACTTTTTTGAAAGAGCTTTAATTTATTTTTACACTGCACTTTTCAAATTTGAAATTGGCCCATAAATCTGGGTCAATTATGGGCCATATAAAACGCTATTTTTACATTATTCGTCGAGGGGCATGGAATTTTGGGAAATTAATAAAATAATTAAGTAATGTATTTATTAATATATTGAATATTATCTGTAAGATGATTTCTAAAATTTTACGAGAAGATGAGACGTTTCATACATTTTGTGAGTTTATGCACCTTTTTAAGCTTTTATTTATTTCTTTAACTTTGATCCATTTTAACAGGTATTTTTTGAATAAGAAAGAATGTGTATTAATATACGACTCTGACTATTAGAATGTGTATATTAATACACATTCTTTCTTACATAATCCTGACTAAAAAGGACAAAAACAAAACACATATTTTTTGAATAGCCATGATTTTTAGCTAGATTAATGGGCTTATAAACCTAATATAATTATTGTAACATTATTTAATATTGTTTCAAAACAGTTTTTATTGGTTTTCTATAATAAAACTGGGATAAAGGTAATCATATAAATACAAAACTATGAAAGTCAAATATAAAGAAACAAAAAATTGATACAATCACTACCAATTGTCACCCACTGTGTTGTCAACTTGATGCTTTACACTTTGTATATTTGAAAAATACTGAACAGAGATATTATTTTCCTATAAATTATCAAACTACTAATGATACATTATCGAATATGAATGATTTCGTAAACTATCGAATATCTGCGGTATCCCAAGTTTGGACAACCCTTACAATTTATTGGCCGAAACAAATGCGATGGCAAATTAACTAAAACATTTATTTTTGTTTATAAGTATTCGAAAATCTATTAGGAGGATCGTACCGAAACTATCGCAACGCTGGCCACAACAATTACATTTACTTTACAAACCTTTCTAGTAAATGATAAGTTTGTCAATTGATTTCACATTTTCTTCGTAATGTTTTCAAATTCACCCTCTTAACATTAAATAATAATCGCTTTGTAGTTTTGTAACTGTATTTTTCAATATAAAAAAAAATATTGTCCATAAATCACAGCATAGGGATCAACATAAAGGAGTCTAACTCAGCCAGAATAAAATTAAATAACATCAGATATAATGTAAATTATCCAAGTTCTATTCCAAAACGTACAGTTATTAGTGCCTTAAATTATTTACGGATAAGATTCAGTAGATACTTAATTATTGTATTAATTTCTCATTAAATTCAATGGTCTCTTACGTATGACATAAAAATGACATTTATGGACAGATTTAAATTTTGAAAAATGCAAACAAATTTGAGTCACAAAAAAATGTCTAAAACTCTAGAAAAAAATGGAAGGTATTTACGTTGACACACAAAATATTTCTGCAAAACCATTATTTAACATTTCCAAAAAAAAATTCTGCGTGAAATTTAAAAGTCCAATTATTATTCAATTCAATATTCATATTTCAATATATTCAATATTTCAATATTCAATTTATTCAAAACAAACCCAACTATATTTAGTTGGGTTTGTTTTGAATAAATTGAATATTCTGAATATTTAAAAAGAATTCTAGATTATGAACAGCGCCATATCTACTTACAAATGACTAAAGACAGTAAATGACAAGATAATTTCAAACGACAGTAAAACAAAAGCAATAAGATGGTTTCCACTTATATTTTTATTTTTGGCGATGAACCAAAATCCGAAAATATTTTACGCGTATTCTGAATCATTCTATATAACCCTACAATCATTTATTCACCTGAAACTTTTCTTCACATAAATATTTGCAAAATGAAACTAATTTTCTAGAATATCTCAAAGATCTTAATTACTACGCACGTGTACGGCGTAGTAATTAAGTATGATCAATATAATATACAAAAAATTTTGTGAATTACTTACCCTTAAATTCTACGAAAAAATTCTAGACCCTAATACCAAAGTCTCCAGCACAAAATTTTAACACAAAGGAGGAACAAGCAAAGAAGTGGATATACTGGCGTACTTTACTAATAACATAATATCGACATTAGCCTGCGTTTGCATAGATCAGCACTTATTATTGCTTGCCCACCGTTAGTGTCTAATAAAGTATGAGTTATTACACCATAAATGTGTGAAAATATGTACCTTTAGCAAAAATATGACGAATGTAACTGGTATGTATACCAGTTACATTCATTACTTCTTTAATTAACGTTTTTCTTCTTGTTCTTCAATGTGTGATTATACAGTTGATAATAACTGGAAAGACCAGCTCTATTTTTTCAGACTATTCAAATTCCTATAACAATCTAAATTCGGAACTCTAAAAGCCCAATACATGGTTGTTGCATAACGGCGTGTGTATTTTCGGGTTGTTTTGTCGATTTCCGATTGCCATTATTCTTCGGCAAATTGCGGATGAATAAAACCCATTATGGCCGATTTTAGAGGTATAATGTTTTGGGGGATATTTTGGATTTTAAACGACCCTGTTTGATTCCTAATTAAAATTCCACCTTGAGCACATATTAATAGTACGATAAACGTGTGAATATCACATAAAATAAGCAACCGTTGTTCGACGTGACTTCGATCATTATCTACAATTTTCAGTGTTGACTTTGCTTAAGATTAGGCAAAGTTTTTTACTTCCTTAAATTTACGTTAACTTTCATAATAAGGTTTATTGTTTTGATTTAGTGTCCACGAAAGTTTGTTTTCCAGATAAAAAGACTTTACGGTGTAGTAAATTTGAACGAAACTTTGCAAACAGAAACAGACATTGAAACAACTCTACCATAAACCAGAAGTTCTTAAACTTCCAATGCAGGTGGTAGTACGCCTTCACTGCGGACTTCGCGTATTTGTGGTATTCAATTTAATAAATCAGATTTAGTAATAATATTTTAAGAATCATTAATAGAATTAAAGATATATTTGCCATAGTTACACTTACATTGTTTTATTATGAACTGTAATACATTCATACACCTGGGCGATGAACTAACCACATACATATTTATGAATTTACTTTGAGTTTGTCATGAATATAATATGTGTAAAAAGTTTACTATAGAAACTTTTCATAATTATATTTGTCGTGGATGCATAGCGCTCCATGGGATTTCTATAAAATTTTAATAATAACAAGTTTTAAATGATTCGCGATGATGAAGAATGTTTCGTATTTTTGTATAAAAATTGGAAACATTTGTCAATGTAACCGCGGGCAATTCTTGTAATAATAAGTACGTTGAAAATACTTTACTGGCGTGAAAACAACAATCGTTAAAAGTAACTTCTCGGAACTGCAATTCAAATTGAAACATCTCAAATATGGAAAGACTGTAAAAATTCACATTTGGTTGCACTTTAACATTTATATTATTACTTTTCATTATAACTTTATGGGGAAGCGTTTTGGCGTTTCTAATAATGTTACATAATTGACAGTCAAGCTTTACCAACCGTAAATGCATGACAGTCCTAAAGAAAACCTATCTTCATCAATTCTAAATAGATAATAGGAATGCTTTGCAATTAATACTGTAAAAGCTACTCAATGCAGTGACGTATTTTTAGTTTATTGTCATCAGTATTAGCCATAGACAGAGGTCTAACAAAATTTTCTTTATGCTTAAATCATTCATATATACGCATACACTCATATATTATTATATCTGGTAACAGTAAAATTATTTTTGACCAACATTTTTCCCATAAAACTATGCAAATTCCATCAACACTGAGAACAAACAAAATAACAATAAAACTAAATTGATTCCGCGTATAAAGCTGGAACTCGACACTGCGCTTTCTAAAACATTTCATTGCTTTTAAAATGACAGTGGTATTATGCAAAGATGCCAGTGTTAAATAACAAGGTAGTTAAAGTATTCTCGTCTTGAAAGCTGCTGACATCTTATATTTATGTATCATGTGCAAGGTTTGAAGGGATATTATTGTAAAGCATTCAGAGTGCTTAACTTGAGAAATATTTAAGCGATATTTTCAAAATTATAATAGCAGCAGTATTGTATAAGTACACTGCTTATTATTTATGGCTTTCTTTTGGAATGCCCGGTATATATTGTTGACTACTTCATAAAGTTGATGACTTTCAAATTCAAATTAATGAAATCATCTATTTTGTGAAAGAAATTAATTCATAATTTTTGACTCACCTTGTATGTGTTTATGTTTGATTTAACATTCTTTCTTTTTGGTATTATAAGAACCAGGTATTTGCTGTACCAATATTACACAAGGAAAACGATGGACCAATGGGACAATTGGACCAATATTAAACCTCAACACGAACCGCACTGAAATAACACCGCAACTGAACTTGCCCGACAGAAATCTATGGTTTTCGCGAGAGCTAATAATTTTATTTTGGCTGTCACGCTGGCGAACAAATTTCTATTAGTTTCGCCAACAAACTGACCGAGAAACGCTCACTTCACGTTGGACCAAGTCGAACGTGCACAAGAAAGCTAAATAACGTATTGTTGTACGGTGACATTGTGTGGTGTTTGTATTCGAGTTATATAGCGTTTTAATGTTTCATTAAACCTGAACTCATTGAATAAGTTATAAAAAAATCTCGTAGCCACAATAACACGGTAAAACAGTATTGTAAATCAAGAGTTTAACGCGTACACAGGCGACAAATTGAACGAGCACCCAAATAATGCGTTAATTCATATTTGACATAATTAATTTTTCTAGTTTAAGATTGTAGCAATCTGAAAAGCTAACGTTACATTTACGTGTAAAACAGAACTATATCCAATTCTTAGTACTGTTTGTTTATTCAATTATTATATAATTTTAATTCCTCCTATCTAAGGACATGGTTGGCGAATAAAGCTATTACTCAAGAATTTGAATCAAAACTTTTGATTAAAATTTCAAAGAAGTGTTGAATAAACAAAATCCTGTCGTTGCAGATGTTATCTTCGGTTCCATCTAAATTTAGACAACTAATACTTATGACGGCCTAATGAACAAAGCGGATGCGCAATAACTTACCTCGTTTTAAAACCCATAAATATGTTTTTTTATTAATTTTTTTTTGTTAATTTTGGAAGGTTTTTATTTAGAAGAATTAACTACTTAACTCTTATCCAGGAAACTAGTAGTAAACAAAAACTTTAAGTAGAGGAGTGCGGAGTGGCTATTTCTTTTTTGCGATCGTTTTTTAGCAAATAGGTGTTAAAATCACCCCTCAAAACCAAATTGTCATAATTAAAATCATTTCAAATGTATCAAAATATTTGGCATCGAGAGGATAATAGAATACTCCAATCAACATACAAAAGCATCCAAAAACCGTACCTCAAATTTCCTGCTCGTACCTCGAGCAGGAAATCACATCCACCCTGACAATCATCAGAGCAACCAATTTCGCAGTACTTCAAATTATCTCTGATGAATAATGCAACGCCACCACCACGGATGAGACCTCTGTCATTCCTACATCTACTGTATTGTCTCATGCTAATGTACAAGTGCAGAGGATAATGATGATCTTAACCAAGTTTCACTAATGCAGATTACATCATATTTTTTGGATTCAAAAGTGAATAGAAATTCATCAAAGTGAGCCGGTAAGCTTGATGTGACAACCTGAACAATAATTGGTTAGGTTGGAAAATAAGTTCTGGGGCAAATATTGGTGCTACCCATATCATCAATCGAGCGTGCAGATTCATCCGCCAACACCGCCACACGGGAACATCGTTTTGTACTTTTTTGATCTATTGTTGCCCAAAAAATTATGATACCGTTTTCAAAAGCAATCCAAGCCCTTTTTTCATTTCGATCAATCATACTTTCAAGGTAGAATCCTTGGAAAGGGTTCGGATTTGCGGCCCCACAAAAATCCCCTGTTTAATCTCAGCATCGTTCAATTTATTAAACTTGTGTTTCAAGTAAAAGAAATCTCCTCATTTCTTGTCCAATGATTTAACAAAGTTTTTCATAGGGTTTAACTTGATATGCAGGGGCGGGAGTATCCTCCATCAGCACTTGTGGTACTTGATTTTCTGAGGCAGAATTCCTATGTTATCCCAGGTTTCTTTCATGTTGACCGAATGGACAATAGGGATGGATGGATGTTGGTTAATATTATGAAGGAGCACTTCTTTTAAACTGAATTTTGAGTTAATGAATAGCCTTCATTCCTCTGGATTAGTAGGGAGATATAGTTTTGTGAGTAACTTGATTACATACATATTGATATAATCGATATTATACAAATTGACTACAACAATTGAAACTCTTAGAAGAGGAGTTTCAATTGTTGTAGTCTGGACCCAAGCAATTGTGCTTTGTATTTTTGGAGGTCTAA
This sequence comes from Diorygopyx duplodentatus, assembly GCA_033557515.1. Taxonomy (NCBI): domain Eukaryota; kingdom Metazoa; phylum Arthropoda; class Insecta; order Coleoptera; family Scarabaeidae; genus Diorygopyx; species Diorygopyx duplodentatus. Next base: position 12,746 of record JAWQRJ010001387.1, read on the forward strand.
ACCACGAATAAGATCATTCAATCGGTTCTGATTGATGAGCTGTAACTGTGTTTGGGTTGGGCTAGAATCACATGAAGTCTGTATTTGTTGGCTGCTTCCAGGTTGCGGCGAGATATCTTCAGAATTGGCTTCTTCTTCCGAATTGGTATGGATGCATAGATGCATCATGGGAAATAGGTCTCGTGGAAGGTTTTGGTAGACTATTTTCTTACCTTTGGGTGCAGTGAAACCTTTGATTGCGGTTTATTCCCGCCATATCTTACAGCAAACCAGTGAGAGGTCGACATCACAAAGTACAAATTTTTTTTAGAAGCCCACGATTTATCTTGATGAGTTATTTTACATCCAAAGTATAACTCGTAGATACCTTATTCACCAATGGAGTCAGGGGTTTTCTGTTGGACTTAGGGAGGTTAGAGATAGGCTTTCACTGCCTTCCGAAGGGATCATCATGTCATTACCTGCAAGAGTCAGGTATACAGTTGATCCGTGGGAGCACTTAACTTCTGCATAGAAAAGCAATAATATCTTAATAATACCATAATTCCTCGGAAAATGAAACACTCACAGTTTTTTCTTGTTGATATACATGATTATAGGTCAATAATAAATTAAATCATGAAAACTTCATTTTTCAATTAAGTTTTCACTGAAAAAAATATCAATAGTATTTTGCATATCCCAATATAAAAAAAACACTTTTTTGACCAAAACTGAATATTTACAAATAACTGTCAGGGACACTTGTTTGTAAATATTGAGTAAATATAGAGCATTTCTGACTTGGGATTCATGTTCAGCACACCAACAGACATTACGGAATGACATTTTTGTTCGCTGGAGGATTTACATGCAGAACATCTTCCATTTGCTACCATCCTTTAGAGGGAAGAACAACTATAATCTATTATTAATGCGCATTTTTCCTGTTCTCAATTGTTCCAGTCAGTAGACGTGAATAAAGTCGATCGTGGTACGATTGTATTGTATGTTTTAACAGCTGAAAAAATACTTTTAATCAGCTTTTGAGGCCAAATTAGCTTCAGCAATAAGCATTCTACAGGGTGTAGAATGAAGTTTTAGAAGAAAAACATTTTAATAAAACTTATACGGCTAAAGAAAACTTTGAAGATTTAACAAATCCACTCTCGGCTTTCCGGAAAATTATAGCTTTATAAGTTTTTGTATAGAATTTATTTCTGCATTTAATCATGGGAAAATTCACATAGGCCATGGAAATAATGTTAACCATTATAAATAAGATTTATAAACCACAGTACAATAATGTAATCATGAGTGTCAGTGATTACTATAAGAAATTACGGATTGAATATGTTGATTTTGATAGCCCCGTTTGCTGGAAGTAAGATAATTAATTAAATAATTATTCCTATTTTAAGCAATAATTATTATTAGGCGCAATTGGAAATCTTATTTGCTGGTCTTCCATGCTGTGAGACGATTGAAATGACCTCAAAGAGAACATTACTTAGCATAGCATTTGTCCCAAGTTACGCCTAATGTCTCTTCTAATTAATCTTAATTTGGAATTGTGGCTTGACTTTTGTCAGCCAAATTTGACAAAATCTGATTGACGTTTTGCGGAGAGAAGAAACATTTTGTTCGTGGCAAGATTTGATTAGGGCGCAATGTCCGCTTGTTTAGCAATTAAAAAGAATACATCTCAAAGATTGAAACGGTGTAACAAACTATTTATAAAAAGGATTTGCATACAAACCTTACTTGAAGAATTAAGTAGTGATCCAAGTGACTATCGTAAATATTTACGAATAAATGAATGTGTACACAAAGAATTACTTGCTCTAGTCGCCTTTTAATAGAGCGGTAAAATACAGTTTGCGCAAACCAATATCTTATACTATTAAACAAACTATAGTTCTATAGTTATTTATTTGTCTACAGGTAGTTTTCGTAACGGAAATTTGCGGGATTTAGAGATTCCGGTGCGAGGAATCGATTGAGATATGCCTGAACTTTCAATACAATCGTTTAAAATATAAATCGTGCGAGCGAGCTCGAGAGTAAAAAACAAAAATGTTTTGTTTTTTACCCCCGAGTGAGCTCGGTCTATCAGGTACTGAAAGGGTAAGCGCCACATTATAATTTTTGCCAACTGGGTCAACACAGTTTCGTTCATAAACCCCGTTTGCGTTACCACCGAACTTTTTCGGCTCTAGATATTTTTTCTTTCCATTCTATTCGCACTTCGGAAACAGTTAATTTTCCTCAATACCGCTTCGGAATAGGCATCTGTATCTATTTTCTTCGGTTTTTCTACCAATTCCGAATAGGTCGCCGTTTTTTATACCTATCCGAATATTCTTTGCTTTTTACTTTCCATAAACATAGGGGGCCATTATATAATCCCAATAAACTCTTGGTGAAAGAATGTCTAAAGCTGTCATTCAAAAGTGACAGTTTGAGATACGTTCGGAAGTACCACACTTGCGTGTGCACTCCTGATTAAAAGCGATTAAGTTAAGCGATAACTGTTAAAAGTTTCAAATGCTAAAGCTGCCAATAATAAGTTCTCCAAAATAATAATGAGCTGTCAGAACTTCGCCGTACTGTATACGTTGGTTTATTTAGGGACCATATTTCTGAATGAAATATGCCCCCGAATCTGCCGTTGCGCAAGCAATGTTTGTACGAAATCGCGTAAGCGTTGTGCAAACGTTGCACAAACATTCGTTGTTGTTTGTGCAAATGTTGTACAACGTAAGGGGACTAAACCGTATGTCCTATTCACTTTGTTTGCTCTACTGCAGCCATTTGGCAGCTATTTGATAACGTATTGAAAAGCATAATACCACCCAATACATAGGCTCTGTCAGTATTAGATGTTATGCTTATGCCAGATTGATGAAAACAGCTAAATTTTATAATTCCGGTTGTGTTGTTTCCAATCTAACATAAAATTAATATTTCATTCCATTGCCGGCTGGAGTGCTGGGGTTTTTGATCATACACAAAACACACATATTGTTATCGCAGTTGGCGGATATTCCACATGATTAGGACTTTTTAAAGCTACACATACATTTTTTATTAACTACACTTTTTAAAAAAAATTACATCACTGGATTCTGATTTATGCGAATTTATAGGTAACTAATTTTAATTCTTTAGACATAATATGGAGGGGAGTGACAACCTAAATTCTCTAAACATACTAATTAATTGGTTTATCAAATTGTTAAGGGTGAAATTTGCCATTTACTCAGTCATACATGTTAAAGAATGCATAGAAAATACAGCAAAAATACAACTTGGAAGAATGCCACA
>JAWQRJ010001388.1:0-16049 GCA_033557515.1 Diorygopyx duplodentatus
TATTTGCAATAGAAGAGGAGAATGCACCACCCACTATTTTATTGCATTACTCCAGAAATAATGAGTATATAATTACAAAAATGATGGTTCTTATAGACAATACTATTTACAGTATGCCGTGAAATATTTATGTAAATTCGTTGCGTAGTTCTTTAGAAATTAATTATTAAACTTGTTCATCCCAGTAATATCGTCTAAAAACAGCACTTTTATTCTTATTTTTTTTAATAAACCAATAAGGTAATGTCGTATAATTTTGAACCTTTTACACGTTATAGAAAATTGATTCATATATTCGCCAGTTTTTGTTTCATTTAAAATGGTGCACAATTTTTTTTTAATTCGCTTTCAAAGACAGGGTTCAATACTTTTGACGGCGATAATAGTTCGATATTTTCTGGCCTTGTTGGCAATAATAGTTGTAATAATAGAAGTTGTATGTCTTACATTCTTGTATTTTGATGCACTTGTAGACTTGTGTTTAAAGCTTAGATATCGTAAGAAATATGGTGGAACGTTAAAAGGGTTTGATTGTTTATTTGAATATACTGAAAAGCTGAGTTCTGTTAACTTCACGTTTATCGTAAAAAGGAAGGGCACTTATGAAGAATTTGAAGAAACAGTTCAGCGGAATTTTAGAAAAACCCATGAATCATGTTGCAAACTGAGACAGGAAATTGAAACCGTTTTGGGCTATAAATATTACCTGAAATCTGAAGTTAAATTTGAGGATCTTGTTACCACAGTGGGAGACGTAGCTCTAAACAGAGATAACCTAGCAGAATATTTGCATAACAAGTTCGCGGATGCATCATCGGTTCTAGGAAATAATGGTTTGTTAAGAGGTTTTAAATTATAGGTATTGATATTATTGATAAAAATAATTCTGTTTTAAATAATTCTGTTTAAAGGCTGGAGAATATTTATCTTTCAAGAACCGATAAATGGAGCAAGAAAATTGATGCACCACAACATGTTATCATACTAAGCTTTCGTCACTCGGTAGCAGGTGCAATACCGTTGCTCAGTTTGGTAGCAAACACTGTAAATGGCTTTGAATTAGGTTCTCTTGGGGAAAAACTAAAAGAAAATCCCATGAAAACTCTTAAGCCTACCATTGATGATGCATATATTTACGACAATTTGTTTAAACACAATCGAACGCTCCAACATAGAAACAAGTTGGAAAATTATCTTACGCTTTATGCTATTCCCTTCGTAAAGGCCATAAAGACTAAACTACAAGTTGGATTCAATGATGTTATAAATAGTTGCTTGTGTGCTGCTTTGGTTACTTACTTGAAGAAGGTAAGAATATTTTTCTGGCCACAAGTCTTGTTGAATTTCTGTTATTTTAGGAAGGAAAAGATATAAAACGTTTAAAACTAGCCAATATATGGTTTTACTTTACTAGGTTTAATATACAAAAATACGCCCTTGCAAACGTGAACCCAATGAATCATAAGCTCTACGATCTCATCAAACTCTTGCACTTCATTATGCAATGTATTGCCACATCGATTTTAGTTAATATTTTTTATCGAATACTATATAACATAATGCTGTTTGCATTTTTTCTACTAATAGGCGACTATGATAAGAAATAAAAGACAGTTTACGATTTGACAGTTAAAGTAGTTGGTTTCTGCACAATCGTATATGATAATAAGGTATCTGGATAATAATAATTCGAAAATGATATGGTTTCCGCTAATTAGCATACGCTAAAAGCTTTGAGAGGCAGAGTCTGTTAATGTATGAAGTGGGAATAACGATAGATAATTGAAACAGTTGATAGGGTACTAATTGGAATGCATTTTGGTGGAACCTATAACTACCGCCGATTGATATCGGATGTCTGTTATTAATGGGATCACATCAAAATCCTTAGTTAACATGTTACGGCTTGTCGATACAAGTAATAAACTGTATAATAATACATTTACGAGACAATTTGTGTTATGTTCCCCATTTCCTGAGTAAGGCAACTGAGTTTTTGAATATTAATAAGTAAATCAGCTACTGTACAGCTCACTCACATGGCAGTCATTTAATAGGTCATTTAATCATAAGGGGATGATTGATTTTAATAGGCTGGTGCCACCTGTAGAAATGCCAATATTTCGTAGGAATTTTGTTTACTGTTTGTAAAAATCCAATATACAAATAATAGAATGTACCTTAGCAGTAAAAATATAAATAACGATAGTAATCGATATTTTCTGTTTTGTTCATCCTGGTAGGATCGGTCTGACAGCCGTCAGAATATCAAACGAAAAAAAATAGATAGTTTCGTAACAAAACCCTTACCTTTAAACGGAAAAATAAATATCAAACTAAAAGCCGTAATCCAAGCACATATCATCTCACTACCAAACAGACAACCAACACACATTACGCGCATTTCGCATCAACCCATTCACCGATACGCACTGACTTATGCACTTGAAGGCAACCATCAGATGCGGTGGTAGGGAGGGATGTAGGGCGGGACTTACGGTTAACTAGGTGGTCCAAACTACCCGGGTTTAGGTTTAGGTTTTTCCCCTTCTCCACCCACACCACAATAACCCTCATTTCGATAAGGTTTATTTTACGTTTTATTTACCGGGCGCTTTTTTATTATTTTGCGGCTTCGCGGCCTGGTTTTAGCCTTCGATCCAGTTACGTATGGGCGTCACAGTAAAAATTTTTATCTGGTTACGGTAGACTGACAAAAAAGGCAACATTCGAAGCGAGGAACGCGACGCAAACGTCAAAAGTCAACAAACAGAGCAAAAAGCGACACGCGAAACAAAACACTGCGTTTTTGTGATTTTGATAGGAACTATCTGCTCCGTCGAGCTTTGTGTTCGAATGACAGTTGCATATAGTGAAACTACGTTCGATCCGTTCTAACCTAATTAAGTTGAGTTCTTTTTTACCCACGGCATTGTACTCCGAAGATACGAAATTCTGGGTACGATGGCCACTGTGTGGCAATGCAATTAGATACGCAATAAAACCACATAGATTTTTCCAATAGCATACTTTTTAAATCACTGAATGAAACTCCAAACACTTGGTTTAGTGTTACCATTTTGTATTTCTTATTTTTAAAGCATTCTTTCAAATTATAATTGCTATTCTATAAAAACACTTTCCTCCAAATGAAAACCAAATCTCAACATCTCAGCACCAAAATAAAAGTGTATCTATTCTATTTCAATTCATTCTAAAGACAAAACATCTGGTAGATCAAGCTACCGCCCGGCAGTATTCGAGATCAGGAAATACATACATACAATTAGCTTTTAAAGCTTTTAAAATTTCAGGTATTGTGTATCTCGCGAAAGCAATTGCAGGTGAAATAAAGTTTCATTAGTTTTCATTTATTCTATGTTTTCCTCTCACAATATCACAAAATATATATGGTAAACCCTGCTTCACAATATAAACTTTGCATTGCAGTTGTTCTGAAAACATCCAATGCCAATCGAAGTGCGGTGTTATGGATTCTGGATCTCCATAAAGAGAAAGCATCCTTTGTCTATTTGGTCCCCAATTTTTATGGCTTAGAAATTTTAGTATATTAGGTGTAGCGTGACAATCGATAACTTATATAATATTCAAACCTTAAATTTAAATTGATAAAGATAGAAACGAAGCTATAAATTTTCAAGACAGTCAATACAAATTATGTGTAAATCCTAAATTTGAACAGCTGAAAAATCTGAAAATCGTGATTTAAAAAAAATAATGCGTTCCATACAAACCATTACCGCCAATTTAACGAAATTTGGTGTATTGAAGGGTATTGGTAATCAATTATATTGTTTAAATTGTTCATTGTTTGATCCGTTCTCAATCAGGTGTAGTAATTAAACTATTATGTAGTAATGAAGAACTGTACACTTCTGATTGTTCATTTTCTTTTATCTTCTTTTAACCCTACATGTTTCGGCAATTTTTAATTGCCATCTTCAGGGGTTATCTACAAAATTATTTTTATTATGTTTAGTCATTATCACTGTGAGATATAATAAATTCAAATTCAAATTAAAATAAATTATGAAATTAAATCTAACTTATCTATTACAACTTTCTGAAGGTAACTTGTCTTATCTGGTTAATTGTTTATCAAATTCTTAAAAATCCGGTTTGTATTTTTTTGTGTTTAATACTCACTTTCAAAATTATCTACTTAATTGTGGTGGTTAATGAAGATTGCATTGTCTTATTACGTGTTTGGTATAATATTTTTCTTCTCTCGTTTGTTCCTATTGTGAGTTCTGTTTCATTAGCTTTGTGGAGTTGACTTTTTCTTTTTATATTTTTATCAATATATCCTTCTTCTGGAAGTGAATTATTGTTAAATGGCAATTATGTGAAATGTATGTAAAACTGTCTTAGGGGTAATGTTTTAGTGTTCTTGGCTATTTGGACTTCTTATGTTGTTTATGCTATTTATTTTGTTGTTCGACGTTTGTACGGGTTATTAAGTGATTTATATATTGGTATTATTACAGGTTGTAACTGTTCGTTTAAACATTGTATGTTATTGTGTACTGCTTTATGTTTGTCTATTTGATATGCCTCTAGCAATTCCATTAAATACTCTTTTCTTTTTTGGTGTAGAATTTTTGTATTATTTTCTATGTTGAAGTTGTGGTCATGAGTTAAGAAGTGATTACTAAATGCAGAATTTTTGTTTCTGTTCTTTAATTCTTTGTAATACTGTACGTCCTGTTTCCCCAATGTATGTTGCTTTACACGTATCACATGTGAGAGAATATACTCCACTTATACTAAGTTTGCTTATTGTGTCCTTAGAATTTATCAATGTTTCTGCAATTGTGTTGTTGGTTTTGAATGTTGTAACTATTTCATGCTTGTGTAATATCTTTTGTAATCTATGTGAAATGTTAGGCTGATATGTTAATGCTTTGTATGCATTTTTTGTAGGATTTTTGTTTGTAATATTGTCTAGTAGTGTATTGTTAGTTTTTGATATGTGGTTATTTGTCACTTTATTTATTTTTATATTGAATATATTTTTATTTATTTATGGGAAATTTATTATTGATGGTGATTTGTCTGATTATGTTCTTTTCGTTTTCTATGGCTTCTTCGTTCGTTAAGTTGTTCATTCGATGTATAATGTGTTAATGGCGGCAAATTTATGGTTTAAGTGATGATAGGAATCCAAAGGTATATTTGCTTGTCTTTTTGTTGGTTTTCTGTAAATTTCGTATGCTAATTTATTATCATTATTTGTGATTGTTAAATCCAAGAAATTTAATGATTTGTCTTCATTTTGAAATTCTAATGTAAATTTTAGGTTTTTGTGTATTTTATTTAGTGAAAGTTGTGTATTTGGATAATGTTATTTCCGTTCCGTATTATAAATGTCATCAACGTATCATTTCCACATTATAATGTTGTTGTCATGATAATCTATGCCATTCAGTATTTTTCCTTCGTTTATTTCGTTTATGAATATATCGGCCATTATTCCACTTAATGGAGAAATAAGTGCGTATAAGTAAATGTTGTGGATCGTTTGATCCTATTTAGGTATTTTATTAATTTTATAATTTTTTTTTTAATTTAAATTTATTATATCTCACAGTGATAATAACTAAATATAATAAAAATAATATAATATAATCAAGATTTTGTAGATAACCCCTGAAGATGGAAATTAATAATTGCTAAAACATGTAGGGTTGAAAAAACAAATCAGAAGTGTATATAGTTCTTCATTACTACATAATAGTTTAATTATATTATTGGTTATCCATATTTTAGTCAGATTAGAATCAGATAAGTAGGGTTTAAAATAAATATCCTCTTCTGATTATAAAAATTTGTAATTATCTTAACCCGATAAAATACATACTGAAAATCAAATTCACTGAAGAAACAGAACAAAACTTAATCTAAAGAAAACCTAGATCTAAACTTAATAAAACAAAACAACATAAACTATAACGTTTCAGAAAACCAACAAAAAGAGACGCCATTATCCCTTATAACTCTCACTGCCATATAACACATAGAATGGCAGCTCTCAAACTCGCATATACAAAAATTGTTTGGCACTAACTTCTAAAAACGAAAAAAAGAGAGAAACACCAATAATCCTACAGATTGTACACAATAATCGCTTCAAAATAGATGCTATCGAAAAAACCTGGCGTTACGATAGCCATAAAACTTCCAGCCATAAAATGAATACATTGTTTCTCCATAAGAGGTTTTTCGCCATAACTTTCTTAAAATCAAAGATGTGTTAAATCTGCTTACACCACGAGAAAGCTTGTTCTTTTCGGCATCTAAAAGTGAGTTTTCTTCGGTTAAATTCCCAGTAATTACTCCAGAAAAAAATTGTGATGCCAACGGTGTACTAGAATTTCTTCGAAATTGACCATATTTGGATTATTATAAAACAAAACTAAGTACAATATCTCGAAATGACTATCTTTACGTGAAAGTCCAATGCTACTACTATAAAACAGAGGTTTCGTCAGTCGAATTTTCACGCCTTCACATTGCAATTAAGCTAATTATAACACCCTGCACGACTTTTTTCTTGTTTGTTCTGCAAATTGGGTGGGGGAAAAGGGTAATTTCAACATTTTAACAATTACGTCGCACAGTAAATTATCTACTCTTTATAAATCCGTAACAATCTGATCAAATTGAGGGAAAAGTTTATATATTAAAATTACTAACGCATTAGTTAAAAAAATCTTAGCGATTGGAACATTATGAAACGGGGTACTGAACGAAACAAAAGAGTTGGCGATTTACTCGGTTGCGATTAATCAAATTGGGTGTTGAATTAAATAAAAAATTCGAGAAACTCACTTATATTCTCAATTGTAATATTTCGAAAATCGCTATACCTTAAAATATTTTGTACAATTTGTGGAAGAATGATGCGGTAGGTACCTTCCCCTTAGCTATAAATTAGTTTCGGCAGAAGGACTTTCGTTGTAGACATCTCGGGAATTCGATATTATTTTCAATTTTAGAGCTTCAAGTACCAAGTGCTAGGCGACAGATCAGTACTTATGGTTTTCATTTTTTGTCATGGATACAATGGGAATTAATGAAAAAACCTCCTTAGAATATTTATCAAAATTCGAAAGCATAATTAAACCCATATCATGTCCACATCCATTCGTTATATGTATATAACTACGTTCATCTATGTTTTCTTAGTGTTACTTGAATTGGGATTTGTTTTTTTTTTTCATTTTTAATTAAAAGTTATTTATCATAGGTCATACAGACTGTTTACAACATAATACTAACAAATCATTGCCCTAAGAATCCCGCAACTATATCACGATTTCTTCTGTACTTCTGTACATCAACTCCAAAAAAAAATGTCGTGCAGGGTATTATAAATAGATTAATTGCTATGCGATGGCGTGAAAATCCGAACGACGAAAACTCTGCTTTATATAGTACTAACATTGGGCTTTCACGTAGTGAATGTCGTTTCGAAATATTGTACTTCCTTTTTGTTTGTTTTATAACAATCCAAATATGGTCAATTTCGAAGAAATTCTGGTACACCGTTGACTTTGAAATTTTTTTCTTGAATAACTACTGGGAACTTGACCGACGAAAACTCACTTTTAGATGCCGAAAAGAGCAAGATTTCTCGTGGTGTAATCAGATTTAACATATCTTTCATTTTAAGAAAGTTATCGCAAAAAACGTCTATGCAGAAACAATGTATTCATTTTATGGCTGGGAGGTTTATTGCTGGAAATAGACAGAGAGAAGCGACACGCCGGCGCGCCATCGATATTTTGCAAACAAAAAAATACTTAACTGCAATTTAAATACCACTGCTTGTTACAGATTCAGAAAGACTAAATAATTTTCTAAGCGACGTAATTGTTAAAATGTTGAAATTGCCCTTATCCTCCCACACAATTTGTAGAATAAACTAGGAAAAGGACAAGTCGTGCAGCGTGTTATAATTAGCTTAATTGCTATCTGATGGCGTGAAAATTCGACCGACAAACTCTGTTTTATATAATACTATTGGGCTTTCACGTAGTGAAAGCCGTTTCCCAACATTGCACTCAGTTTTTGTTTTATAACAATCTAAATATGGTCAATTTCGAAGAAATTCTGGCTTATTTTCTTTTATATTTTTTCAACCCTACATGTATCGGCAATTTTTAATTGTCATCTTCAGGGGTTATCTACAAAATTATTTTTATTATGTTTAGTCATTATCACTGTGAGATATAATAAATTCAAATTCAAATTTGAGGAGTTTCTATGTTCATAGGTAAAATAGTGTTAGGGTTTATATTTAGGTAATTCAGGGTATTTGTTGATTGTTTTATTAGTTCTTTTGTTCTCTTTTATAGAATATTTATTGTTTTTTTTGTAGTACTTTATAATTATTATCATTTAGAAAATCTTTTTTGTATGTAATCACTTCTATTTAATAACACAATGCCTGCGTTTTTATCACCTTTTGCCACCACAATATTATTATCATTAATTCGTTTTTTGAGATTTTTAAAAACAAGTTACCTGTTTGTTTGTATGTTAATGTTTGATTCTATTTTCCTTCCTTTTCTGTCTTCTTTCTTCTCCCTTGATGAGTTGTATGATGTCGGCTCTTATGTTGTTTTCTTGTGGGTGGATTTTGATAGCGGCTTCTGCTTCTATTGCAACTAATGTGATGTTGGTCGTTATTGGTGTAGGAATAGTTGAATTTCTTAGTCTTTAAGTATTATATCTGATAGGTTCTCGAAATTGGGATGAAAATGGTGATGAGTTTTTGGGTTGTGAGTGTATTCAGTTTCCGAACTTTAATGGAGTTCTGAGTTTTTTTAATTCTATTTTGCATTTCTTTGGTATTATTGATGATTTGTGTTAAGAAACTGTGATGTATTCTCGTTGTTAATATTTTATAGGTTGTATGCATGGTGTTATTATTGACATTTATGTTTCTATATTGTAGGTGTAATTGATCTGTGAGATAATTGTGTATCAAGTTTTTGATCCTATTGGGTTTTATGTATTTTATTAATTTTATAATTTATTTTATTTGAATTTGAATTTATTATATCTCAAAGTGATAATAAATAAATATAATAAAAATGTTTTTTTAGATAACCCTTGAAGATGGCAATTAAAAATTGCCGAAACAAGTAGGGTTGAAAAAAATAAAATAGAAGTGTACAGTTCTCCATTACTACATAATAGTTTAATTATGTTGTTGGTTATCCATATTTTAGTCAGATTAGAATTAGATAAATAGGATTTAAAAATAAATATCCTCTTCTGATTATTAAATTTGTAATTATCTTAGTCCGATAAGATACATCATAAAAATTAAATTCACTGAAGAAATAGAACAAAACAAGGAAATAATATTCATAGATCTAAACCTAATAAAACAAAACATCATAAACTATAAGGTTTCAAAAAGCCAACCCAAATATAGGCCATTATGCCTTTATAACAACTCTCACTGCCATATAGGCAGTGAGAATGGAGAAGGGATAATGGTCATTTTACGTGTTATATACACATTGAATGGCAGCTCTCAAACTCGCATATAAAAAAATGCTTGACACTAACTTCTAAAAACGAAAAAGGGAGAAACACAAATAATTATAATCCTACATATTGCACACAGTAATGGCTTCAAAATAGATGATATCCAAAACAAAATACAGAAAATCCTAAGAAGACATCACCTATCCAATAAGAGCACTAAAACACACAACGGAATATTACACACAATACTGACAAAGAAAATAGAGAAAATTTACATTCCAAGGGCATATTTCACAATGACTGCAAAAACTATTGAACCATTATAACATTACAACTAGTTTCATCCTAACCACTACCAGTAAAAGGACATAAAAGTAAGGTCCGATTGGGAAGTAATCGATCGTGCCTTTCCGACAATGCTTCGATTAGTTTTGATTATAACCCATTGAATTAATATTTTGCTTTTGGTGCAGTTAAAAAATAATTTTTTGTCTCGTTAATGACAGTGTTATAGAAGAACAGCATTACAGAACAGTGTTACAGAAGTAAATCAGCTAAATACATTAACGCCACGTGCTTAAGAATATTTTGAAAATAAATTCAGTCTTCCTCCTTGACTGACTAAAGAAATCCCAAAAGATATTGAAATCTTCCGGTAAGAGCAACCCTTCCTTATTCTTTGTTTTTTAATGACTAATTTGTTGAACATAAAACCGTACGTTTCCTTATTTTGCATATTTAAAGTTGCACATTTGTTTAAAAAGGGCAACGAAACTGTAATATCCGTTAAAAACACACCTTATCTATAAATTACACGACTCCAATGAAGGCTAGAGATGGTGTAAATTTTTCGTCATCAAATTTGGAATGCCTTAAGGGAGTACCTTTTTACGGTCTAAATTTTTGATATGTACGGTAAACAGTTCAAAAAAAGAGTTATATCGCACTTCACCAAGAAGTCTTTTAGAACTATGAAGAGTTCCTTAATCACAACTATAATTAATCTTGGTGAGCTGTGGTTATTTTTCTGTTGTGTCTTTGTGAACTTCTATTTAACAGACGAAGTGAAACTATACGCACATCGCCTAAACAAACTACATTGCAAATGCTGTCGACAATATTTACAACTGCAGCTGTCCAGTTCGCCTATCGTGTTGGTCGTTCCGACTACTTTTATAAGAGAAACACTTAAACAGACAGAAAATTTATTCAGCAGTACTCGCAGAAGTAGTAATGCTGCCATTGCAATATATCCACCGTCTCATTGTCTCATTGAAATGTTGTATTGCGCCTAGATAAGTAATTAGGTGTTAGGTACACAGAGTAACCCACCTAAGAATAGCACCTTCAATAACTCCGAAACTAAAAAACATATTTGTTCTGATAGAAGCTACCGTCTTCTATCAGTGGCTTTATTTCAAAGTACTTTCAAAGTATTCATTAGTCGTATACATGGCTTACTAGATATTTAACTAAAAATTAAAATTTCCTACAAAAAAATCCAAAATATTTATTGATACCTTATTATGTCCAGAAACCAACTACTTTAATTTAGTCACTGAAAATTGAACGAAAACTCATTTTATAATTGATTATTTAAAACACAAATGGCCATAATGAATGCAATACGGGACGCGCGCTATGTCATCGAATTAAAAGCTCAAACTCTCAAATAGTAAACTCTTTTATTTCTTATCATAGACGCCTATTGCTAGAAAAAAATGCAAACAGCATTATATAGCATTCGATAAAAAATATTAACTAAAATCGGTGTGGAAATACATTTCATAACTAAGTGCAATTAACATTGATACAGTATGTGTTTGTGGTTTATTACCTAGAATTGTTTAATAAAATGCAAAATTTATACAAATTACTTTTTATTGTGTGCGAAATTTTTGAAAAAAGCATAAGCATCACGACTACAAATTTAACCCAGTGCGAACTCTACATCCTGGTGATAATGACAAAAGATTGGAATTTTGCAATTGGTTTAAAGAAAAACTACAATAGGATCCATATTCATAATACGATTTTAGACTGAATGGATACATACAGTAATGCAATAAAACAATATTGTACTGGCCGCTTTGGAATTCCTTGACCCTTGCCTACGCTATTATTTAAAGGCTGACATTTAGAAGAGACCCCACATGTATAATTGTGTAAACTCCAATTTAACGCCGTTTCAACTCAAGTGTTTTAGGTGACAGATAGAGGAGTAACGTCCGGGCAGCCAGCATAACTTTTATATGGGTCGGTCGCCAATTATCTGTAAATATTGGAAGGGCCTTTAAATCGCCCAGCGACCAGCTGTCGTGCGCGCCGGTTGCGTGCCGACGATACGGTGGCTGCCTGTTTTACGACCTCTGGGAGCAGAACATGTTAGCGATAACACATATACTTCCATCGCCCTTCGCCCGCCGCCCTCCTGCGGGATGCCGGTGTTCCGCGAAACTGCCGACGTGCTCCTTGCCGTTTTCCCAATATACGGTGCGACATTATCGCTTAATGTCTGTGTTGAGCCGCTACTAGATTTAATAAGGACGGTAAATGGCCATTTAGCAGTACATTGTTAGCGAATGCCGTTTCCGAATTTCATTGCACGAATTCAACAGTACAAACGCCCATTTACACCGGTAATGGGTGGATCGATTGATGCATTGTGTGGGGTATCCTTCAGTTAATAATTCAACCGTGGAAAACGGGTTTCCTAGAAAGGAACAAGTAGGGCAAGTACGTTGAGAAATTAACATTACTTTTATAAAATCTGCCAAAGGTTAACTCTTTGTAGGTGGTGTTTTATTGACATCTCGCAGTAGTCATTACATATTTATCTTACTAATGTTTTTTTGCACCAATAGCTTTTTATTGTGCTTTCCCAAGGTACAACATCAAAATCTGTTCTCCAATCTCCAAACTGAGCAACGATTTCTGCACCCATCAATTTGCTTTTACGCTTCCTATACAATGTTTAACTCAACTTAATCCAACTCAAATTAACTGCGTAAATTACGATCCTGAACAATAAATGGAAACTTTAAATGCAACTCTGCCACTTAAACCGCTATTTCAGACTGCAGCAAAAGTTTCCATAAAAGGCTCTTCCGTTTACAAAACAGTAGAGAAAAGGGCTAGCGCAAAGGTTTGAATCATTGCCACTTCACTGTCACCGTATCGTGCAAACCACCCATTAACGGTCTGATTTTCGGATACGGATACGAGTCTAACGATTTGGTTTATGGCGTCAGTCACGCTGTAGTTGAACATGAAAGAATTTGCTACCCTTCCCTAAATGAAGTGCCGACGACTGTTTATGGGCAGTTTTCGTTATCTATTTGTATTTAACTTTATCCTAAGTTGTCAATACATACGCGTAACGCATTGTTCGATTACGCTTTCAAGTCACCACGCACTGCATGTTCTTCCAAACAAAAAACTAGTACAAACGCAACCCGGTTGTTTGCAGTGGTCACACACGTCGCAGTGAAACCCTATTACACGGGAACTACTCGATCATGCCTGATTAGCCGAAGCAGATCTGGGCTCGGTAAACAAGATGTTGGAACAGGATAAAGCTGATTAATTACCGGCGATAATTCGTCATCATTAGCATTCTCCCGTGTCATTGTTTTTCGCCCTACCTTGCACGTCAACCTTTGTTTGCTCGGCAAGGGCCATGTGCAGAATTTCACGTATTATAATGCAGGTTATTTAATTTGAGAAACACTCGGGAAATGAGAGCAATTACCAACCGGTAAGTAACTTATTTGTGACTGTAAAAACCTGTGGTTAATTATCCTACCACGTTTCCTGCAGTTGCAGTACTGCAGGAAACGTAAAAACGTTAACCAGGAAATAAATACACCAATTTGTAATTTCGAAAAAAGATCTAAGGATGGCTCCACTCTCCAATCATTTCCTTAAATTATTTTATATTTGGAAACAAAGTTGGCGCTTGCACATAATTTATTAGCGATAACGAACAATGTGGCTAGTCATGCGCATCTCTAATACATCGTGTTGTGTTAATTTATGCATTAATTTAAACTATGTCATCACGTTGTCAACTACAACGACAGCCATCGGTCAACGTTATGGAATCGATAAAATTTGCATCAAATCCGAATAATAGCTGCGATGCTCTAATATTTAATTGGCTAATTACTTTATACTGCACTGGGAATTACATCAAATATGCCAATAGTGTCCATTGTATGCCAACGTATATGGTATTTAATAATGCATTATCGGAATTATTGAAATAATTTTATCAAGATGAGCAGGCTTTGTTTCTGCTTAATTGTGTTGGTCGATTTTGTGCAACAGCGGGAACTGTATTATGCAATATAATATAATATAATATTAGTATAAACTCATACTTGTTAAAATAATATTTAATGGATATACGTTTCTGCGGATTTAGAGTTTTTAGAGTATCACTAAATTGTTAAACACAAGCAGTCTACCAGCAGGTGCCATCTTGACATTATTAATGTTAAATAAGTTTTCTTACTGCGGCGATACACTTCGTAAAATTGCTTCGTGCAAAAAAAAGAAACTTTGGCCAGTACGTTCTCATTTTCGAAATTAAACCGTAGCTCTGCTGCAGCGGCCCGTTCCATTTTTTACGACCATTTATTCGTAAACAAAATTAGCGAACACCTGAGGTTTTGAGGGCTGCCCGTTCCGTTTGTCGTCCTTTGTTTCCGAAGGGGCCGGCGCAGTTTTCTCATTAATATCAGATAGCAGCTGCGCGGTCCCGTGTTAAATTAATACGCGACACACCGGTACGTCCCTGGAAGGGCGAGCATATGCGAAACCGAAACTTTAAAACGACCGCCGACCCACCAGACGTAATTGTGAAGTTGCGCCCCCCACGGCGCCCCCCTTGGTCACCGACGGATCGAAACAAAAGCGAGGTGAGAGCTCGTCGAAATTAGTAGGGGATGCGCACTTTTGCAAATGAAACAAAGAAATTCGCTCGCTAATGTAATTAGCATGTAAATTAGGTTAGGCGGAAATAGCGAACAATTTGTTTACAATGGGCCATTGCCACCTTACTTACTTTTAATAAGTAATAAATTTTTACATCGATTGTTTATTTGCTAAAAAGTAGTTTCATTAATTGTCGATTGTATTGATTCTTGCTGGATTGTTGAAAATGCAGCAGTATGATATTGATATTGTTAACAATGTTGTAGCAAGTCGAAGGTCCTTAAGGTCTGTAAGTTTACAGAGAATGAAGCATCAACTCAAGAATATTGCGAAAAATGTATTTATTCACCGAAATTTAATTATAAACGATTTATAGGTCGGTTGTGCTAAACTTAAGCTTAAACAACCTAACCTACATGAGCGGCATAATACGTATGTGTGAATTCTGGAATTTTACCGTAGATTTACGGTAGATACAAATTCCGTTCCAAATTTAATAGATCATCTACCGGTGAGCGTCTTATTAAATTCTAAAATTCACCGTTCTAAAATTTTATTACTTATTGGTAGATATAAACTCCGATCTAAATTTAACTTATCATCTACCGTTCATCTACGTTCCTTTTTTAACCTGTTGATCGTTACTAGTCCAACGGTTGCTATTCCAACTACTGTTACCTGCCAATATTTATTCCTAAGTCTTCTAAGCCACGGTAACTGCAAAAATTTCTTAGTGCTACTTATCAGAAAGTGCACCAATTCCACTGTACACAATGTTTAGTAGTAAACCATGATTATTTAACTGATTCTAGTACTTTGTCCATATTGTGGATTTAGGAAGTACAAAGGAAGGACAAAGGTTCCGATATTCCTTTGTCTATTTCCAGCATGGAAACAATATGAGGAAGGAAATATGGGGAGGAAATTCATATATTCTTTGTGTACAGATTGATTAGGTGGAAAAGATGAGGAATTACTGTACCCACTGCCTCCATGAAATTGGCTGGAGAAAAGATTTTGTACCCACTTCCTTCTTTGTTCCGGAAGGCAGATCACTTTTAGGGTCATTGAACCACTTGGTCTTACCTGACTTTATTGGAATGATCTGCAGCTAGATATGATTTGAACTTGTCAAGGGCACAGTCACAATGAGTAATATGAATTAAAATAATCAGTATTTAGTATATACTCAACTTTTCTGAGTAATCACTCTACTTTGTAATAATAAAGTTCTTGAGATTCTACTCATTAGTTGAGTATATACTCAGATCATGGAAGAGGTGTAGTATATACTCAAATTTTTAATTCTCAGTGAGTCTATACTCATTAGAGTATGAATAAAAGAGAGTATGTTCTCAGATTGATGAGTATATGGTCACTGCGATTTGAGTATTGTCGATAGCAGTCTCAGGTAGAGTAGCTGCTAATTTATACTGGTTTTTGTGTGTGTTTTAAAATAAATGGCATGAAACTTTAAAAGTCTGTATGGTTTTACATAAGTTAATGTGGACTGATTAAACCAATATTCATTTTGATCACAGAATTCTAACGGTTATAAGTAGAGTCCGGATTTCTAGGCATTAAGC
>JAWQRJ010001389.1:0-16035 GCA_033557515.1 Diorygopyx duplodentatus
CACCCGGTCATCGCAAAGGGTTGAAACGAACAACCCCTATCGATTTTTACAAAAGAACTTTTTTATCCATCCGTTTTGTTGCGAACAAGGCCATCAGTCGTATAGCCCAGACGATTTGAAAACTTTTTTGATTCTTTCTATTTTTTCGTAAACTGAGCGGGTTTTGAGATAAAAAGTAAAATTCGTTGCGGTGACCCGGTTCCATGCGAAAGCACGTAGCAAAGAAACAAAACATGCCTTGGAATGACCAACAATTTGACTGTATTTGCGCCACGGCGTAACCATGGCAACGGGGATTTGCGACCGGCGGCTTGAAATTGGACCCGAAGAAACATTCTTTGGAAATGGGATCGACTGAGTACTACGTTAATTGTAACCTCAAATCACCCCTTACTTCGTATGTTACATATGCGAAGTAAGGGATTGTACTCCACACATTACATCGAATAACCCGTAAAGGTTTTTCAGAACTTCTCCCCTTTTTATTTAATGCACATTATTATATTCCGACATTTTTTAGCTTTCCATGGATTTGACCATCCACCGATTTTAAAGAAATAAAAAACTGTAATAAAAAAATTTAAGAGGCATATTTTTGGTCATCTTAACCAAATCTCTTTTCCGTTATATTACAAAAAAAACAATTTAAAACATAAAACAAAATACAATCAAATCACAAAACAACAATACAATAAACAACAAAATAATTTAAAAATTAGCCTAAAATTGACAACTTTCCATTTTTACGCAGTCAACTCCAGGCTACTCAGAAACGATTGACGAACTCGCGCGAATAGATCTCTCCTTCCTCTGATAACGTCCGAGCAATTAATAATCCTCTGCCTCAGACCATCAATATTATTAACTGGCGTACTGTACACTAACGTCTTTAGGTATCCCCAAAAGAAAAAAATCCATGGGATTCAAATCCGGGGATCTGAGAGGCAAATGTACAAATCCCCCACCGCCCTATCTATCTTAGAAAATACATCATTCATATGTTCTTCAACAGGAAGATAAAAATGGGGAGGATACAATTAACGAAGTATTCTGTCGACCCCAAGCATGTTTCTTCGGGTCCAATTTCAAGCCGCCGGCGGCAAATCCCCGTTGCCATGGTTATGGCGTGGCGCAAATTGTTGGTCATTCCAAGGCTTGCTTTGTTTCTTTGTTACGTGCTTTAGCATAGAAGCGGGTCACCACAACAAGTTTTACTTTATATCTCGAAACCCGCTCAGTTTACGGAAAAATAGAAAGAATATACGACTGATGGCTTTGTTCGCAAGAAAACGGATAAGATAAAACGTTCTTTTGTAAAAATCGATAGGGGTTGTTCGTTTCAACCCTTTGCGATGACCGGGTGCGAATGAGAATATCATATTAAACTGTTGTTCTAAAAGTACAAGGTACACAAAAAAAGTTTACATGTAGGCAATGTCGTTCTCAAGAATAACCCCAATAACTATATTCTTGACCAACCCTTTAAATGCTTATAACTCGGTACGGGAGTAATAAATAAAAAAAATATATAAAGATTTAAGGCTTTAGCTAATCGAGATTCATCAACTAAAAAAAGTAAACTTAAATGAATTATGTGAAATTTTATGTTTTTCTGTTGTTTAAAAGTTGTTGTCAATACATGATGACCCGATGAATAGTGAGTTATTTTTATAATTGACTTTTGCATTTAATATTTAATTTTTTGCATAATTTTTTTTGCAATTTCTGATGATATCAAAGGAAACTAAAATTCATTCAAAACAACGAACTAAAATTTTCCCTTCATTAATAAAAATAATTAAAATTTTTACTATCTTCTCTATTTATTGTTAGTTACATTATAATACATTATCTATATTTCATGTTATTAACTACTTTTTCGGCTTCTCTATATATAAAAGAAAACGATTATAAAACCATAAAAAGTCTAAAAATGTTCTTTTCAAGTTTACTTAAACAAATACTTCTTTATTGTTTATAATAAGTTCACTCCTGTGTGGAGAAGATCATTCAAAAATTATACTATATGCTTTTTATATTTATGAAAACTAAACATCTTTTCCTGTGAATAAAATATCTTTTCTTTCAAAAAATCTCATCGATATTTTATTCACAGGGAAAGGTGTGTTTATTTTTGAGAAAATCAATATAATATGATATTTTTGTTTTCAATTTTTGTCGTTTGTAATTATTTCTTTGGAATTTATTTTTTAAATGAAAAGATATTTTATTAAATAATATCCATAAAGCATATTTTATTTTTAACAAAATTGATCGAGTTGAATATTTGCACTTTTATCACTTTAGAAAGACAATTTTGAAAAATGAAAGTAAATTATAACTTTACAGTCCAACCAATTAATTTAATTTCTTTAAACTCTGCTTTATAATACGAGAAATTTATTGAAAAATTCGCAGATTCTAAAGACAATTGTACAGTTGTGGATAAAAATAATATTTGCAAGAACTGACATTTTAAGTCAAACATATTACATTTCAAGTTTGACAATAATTAAAATGTAATCAGTTTTTTAGATTTTTAGAACGGTTTGATTTTGGAACGAATAAAAAATCATAACCAATTACATGAGCTTTTCGTGGCCACAACAGTTTGATGGCTCCTTCATCGCCGCCCGCACATATCAATTTACCGTCCGAACGGAACGAGGCCCCGTGCGCGTTCTCCCTGAACCGCGACAGGTTTTTCACGACGAACTTCGTGATCGGGTTGTAAACCTGCACCCTCACAGAGCAGGTTAGAATGAAATGGTACGGTTCGATAGGCGAGCAGTCTATACAGTATGACAACAGCAGTATTTGAAATTTTTATGGACTGCTAGCGCCATCTTTGTATGGCATGCCGAATTTACTATGGTCCGCAGTGCTTTCGAGAACGTACCCGTTTATTAAATTCCTTGTCGAATTTGTGGTCGATTTTATTCAACATACAATGTCCAAAGTCGCACCGTTTAGAAGTTATTGGGCATTTTAACTATCATTTAAAGTACTCCCATATCACATATTTAAATTCTTGTTTGCCCAAAGTCTTTGGGTAATTATAATCATAGTGTAGATATCCCCAGCGTAGTGTTTTTCTGGTACCAATCAATTTTTGAGAGTAAGGATTTAGATCACTGTAATTTTAATTGCTTGTGTACTAATAGGTTTTGTGTATTTTAGGCGTTTCTCTAGCCAGAGGGTTGGGAATGTCTCGGGAAAGGGTTGACAACTATGTTTGACAACAAAGGATTATGAACTACAGTGTCCTTAGAAAAGAATGGTTGAAATTCATGGTCTAATTTCACCGAAATATAGTTATCTAGATTCTTTTTTACTTGTAATTGGGTCAACTTTCGCCTCCCATTGGCCTTCTTGTTAAAAAGTAGCAATAAAAATAGATATTGCTCAAACGAAATTCCGGTATCTTTGGCAACAAAAGAGGTTTTCCTACGTACACCCTCCTCCTCGATTTCCACCACTCCCATAGTTCATAAATGGACACGACGTCTTCAGGGTCTATCTTTCATACTGACGCTGAAACGGAAGAATAGGGGTCACGGGCAGAGTGAAGGATGCTGTTAGCGGGGCTGAAATTCCACGGGGATGAACAGATGAAAGATCGCGTAGGAAATCGCCAGAACGGCGAAAGCTGCTGCGCCAGACAGCAGCTCAACTTACACCGCTGTAAATTAAATCCTAACGCGCAGTACGGACCATGCAGACACGGTCGTGGTGGACCGGAAGTTGTAGTAAGACGGCGAATGAAACGTCTTGTGGTGAGAAGTTCGTACATCAGAGAGCAAGCGGTTATTCGATCCAGTCTCTGTGGGTTAACTCAGCTGTGTTCATTGCGGCTTCCATCACTTCCGGAGGGGTGTTCTCTACGTGACTGTCACTTAAATTCGACATATTAAACACGTAATAAGTCAACACTTTAAATATTCGTATTGCCCGGTTGACGCGCAAATGTCAGATTTGCCAATTAGTCGCTTCGGCTTCGGTCAGAGCACTCTAACTCGTGAATAGCAA
Source organism: Diorygopyx duplodentatus (assembly GCA_033557515.1). NCBI lineage: Eukaryota > Metazoa > Arthropoda > Insecta > Coleoptera > Scarabaeidae > Diorygopyx > Diorygopyx duplodentatus. Next base: position 4,030 of record JAWQRJ010001389.1, read on the forward strand.
AACCTAAAGGAAAACAATTGGATGTTCTCTTTTCGTAGAATTCTGCAAGGTTTGCAGCATACTAATCTAGTATTGTTTACATTTCGATATTTAAATAATTATAAAGATATTGACTTGATATTTATTATATTATAAATACATGAAGAAAAGAAAATATCCAACACATCAGAAAAAGATGGGCAATTCATCTTACAGGTGCACATAAAGACAGAATTTGTTATTGTTTAAAAAATATCATTGGATATAAAGTAAGGGAGACATAATTTATATTGATACCAGTGATACCAGTGTGTTTTCAGAATCATTCATTTAAATGTTCAATCAATAAGAAATAAAATAGAGGACTTTAAATTGTTTTAGATGTAAATAAATATTATATTGTTGTGAACTTTACTGAACATTTATTCGAGCAGGGCTAGTAAATATTTATAATTTTACATGTGCATCCATTTTCAGCCGGTTAAGAACTGAGCATGGCGAAGCAGTTGTCAGTAAAGAGACAGTGGAGGGAGCCTTTCAAATTCTTTCAATTTGGCTCCCCTCGTCAGAGAACCTACAAAAGAAGGAAATTGTCTTCCTAACTTTATTGTCAAATTTCGATGTACGACCGGTACATATCAGATCACAGGGCAATTATATTAGATTTAAATTATAAATATGCATATAATAGAATGAAATGTAACAGGTGACAGGTATGGATGTGTATTTTTCATAATATTCTTAAAAATGTCAATTTCGCTTTTGTAGCGCATGAGTCTTTGACGATAAACGATATATTTTCAACATTTGTACATTGGCTACCTGAATGTGCAGAACTAGCGTTTCCAATAAAAATACTAACTTGTAAACATAACGACAATGCAATATGGTTCACCTCAAAACTGAAGAAAATGCAAACAGTTACGAAAATTAATAGATATTTATAACGTACATGTCCTACAACAAAACGAGAATGGCTGCTAGAAAAAAGGACTTAAATTATACAAAAAAGAAATCAAAAAATCTGTAAAAACAATTTAATTTTTACGATCAGTAGAATATATTAAATGTAAATATGTAAAATATACAAAACAATTTGTGCATTAGCAGACCGACAGTGGTGTTGGACGACAGTGATAATATAAATTAATCTCTTTTGTTATTGACATTTTTGTTATTGATGAAATTTGTATAGTTTAGTTTTATGTACTAAATTTTGAATTTTTATTAATTTTATTTTTAGTTTTGATGTATGAAGTTTTAAGTTTTAAACTATTAAAAACTTTATAATAAATAAACGGTTTTGAGTGCGATTTCTAAATATGACTCATAAATTCATAATCTGACCTTAATAAATTAGAAAAAGTAAGCAAAATAGTAACAATTTTTATTACATCTTTTCCTTCTAAATGGCTTTTCGCAAAAAAGGAATGTTTATAAAACACCTCTCACTGATCGTTACCCTAACTGTTATCGTAGGTGTACAAGTTTATATGCCTGGTAGTTATGCAACCAGGTGTTATAACTCGTTATACTTGGTTGCATATCTGACAAATATTACTACACACTCAACTGACAATCTACACTTACTACATGTACAGATGTAGTATCATTGATTTACGCTCACTCAGTTTACTGAAAGTTTTGGCAGATTTTTTAAAATGTCCAAATTATGACAGTTACAATGACGTTGTAATCACGAAGTATAAACTACAGCATGCGAATAACCAAATATCAACAAAGCACTTCCCAAACAAACATGCTCTTCATGATTCACTTCATGACTTGACTCTTCAATTTTACCAGGTCTACAAATCTGAATTTCTAAAAACAAAGTTCTTCTAAACTACTTCCAATTGCGCCCGCATTACAAACAGATTCTTAAATTGACAAGGCGTGATCTAAATGTGTAATGTTTTATTTAGTGTATGTACATTTATAACATAGGAAGTTAATTGATTGATATAAGGAAGTTATTTTCCAACTTGCAACGTCTGAAGACGACTTTATAACTACAAATGGACTCAAAACAAACGTATTTTGAGTCTTTTATAACAGTTAATTTATACTACTATAATTTGCTGATGTACACATGTCCTCTGTTGCAAAATACTTTTCGTAAATATTTACAAAATCATCTAGTGGACAAAAAGAAGCACAGCCTGGTAAAATCATTAATTCTGGATACGACTTGGTATAGTCGTTGTAGAAAACTTTCAATCCATGAACGTTATCAATTTGATGTAATTCGATCAAAATATTAGCAGCGTAAGGTGGTAAATGCGGCTTATAAATTCCTAGTACCGAAAGCAAGGAAGCTATGGTGATATCATGCCCTGAGTACAAAGAAATTTTAACACGATTCATAATTTCCGATAGGTTTGCTTTCATTATTATGTCATCAGTTATCTTTTTCAACAAGAAACCGCCCGATAGAGTTTTCATTTTGTCATTTTTTGCGCGTAACGCTAAAGCGTCTACTGCTACAGATTGAAGAGGATCGGGATAAACTTGCTTTGTCCAGTCCGGTAGTTGGAGGCCCCATTCTTCCTAAAAATTCATATAGGTATACAGTAGACTTAAAAAAAATTAAAATATTATGAATAAGGACCTCTGAAAGTAATCCAGCGTACAAGAGAAAAGCTGTCAAAGGTGACGTCACATTCCATCCAGAGTGAGATGTTAAGTATTCAGAAATGTTTGACAATTTTGGAAACTGGTTGTCTTGAATCGCTTTCTGCACGCACTCCTTTTGAATTTTTAGGAAGTTCTTGCAGTTGTTGTGTGGCAAAAATAACTATAAATTAGTAATTAGGGTTAAGCGTTAACCGAACAATCGAGTAAAATTATAGTTTACCAAGTCACTACTCCATGGGTTCGTATCAAAATCAATGGGTTGCCACTTTAAATTAGGATTCCAATCTCGCAGACCAACTGGTGGGAATAGGCCAGCTAAAACTAGTTGCATAGCCACTTTGGTACGACTGTACGGCGATGATGCGGCTTTCAAAATACGAGGGCTATAATTGCCAACAAGATTTGCATATCGGCTTCTCAACATTCTGCCCAGAGCATACTGTGTTTTAAATCCTTCCTAAAACATATTATATCGCTAATAGTTGAAAGTGCAGATTACATTTGTAGTACGGTTGTTAAAGATCCTATGCCGAATGGTTCGTATGTCATATTTCTATAGGGATCATTTGGATATATAGTATCAACATCTGGTGTTCTTTCCGCGTGCCTGAATAACTAAAACAGAGAAATAATGTGAAATAAACGCGGAGCATAATCATTTCTGGAATACCTACCACATGCACTAATTTCAAGGTATCGGGTTTTGCTGTTTTGTGATGTTGTTTAGATGATACGCTTAGTAGCAGCAAAAAAATAAAATAAATCGATTTCATCTTTATCTAATTAATGTGATGATTTAACACTTTTTTTACCCAGTACAGGTATAGTCACGTTTGCTTGCAATGCAACTGAAATTGTGTTAAAAATTAAGAAATGGAATCGGATATTTGCTATGGGTGAATGATAGTACAGTATAGAGTAATTTGAAATTAGCTTACTTTTTAACATTTATAACAATTATTCAGATTAATAGATTAATGATTTTGAAACTATTAATGCAATTGAAGAGGTTTTGGTGTATCTTAGAACGTGATAGTTTGGTATACAATGGTTTAGCTTACCTAATTAACTGGAACCTTGCTTATATATGAAGGACACACTTAACAAATACACTTACAGTCAGGCTGTAAGTATGTTTTTTGGCGATTACAAAACTTTTGTGGTATTTATAAAGGTAAATTAGGTGCTTAGTGTTTAGGTGCTTAAGTAAATTGGGTGTTAAGTGCTTCGTTGATTTTAAAATTATTCAAATAACTCGGTGTCGTTACGACAACCATTAACTAGAAATAATGTGAATGTATAGGGTTCAGCGCAGAAGTTAGAATACGTGTATACTATAACATGAGCACAGTATGTAAGGAGTTTATTCATTTCTTATTTGAAGTATTACAATTTGCACTTACAACATACTTATACTTCTTGGTATTTTACAAGGCACATACATGCAAGTTATTATTGATCGAAATATTCAACTTCATTTTATTGGTTGTAACAATCCTTTCCAACGAATAGAGAATAGAGCACCGCCACAGAACAAAGAGAAATACAGAATACAAACTCTCAACGCAGGACACACAGTATAGTTTAGAACTTATTTTTAGCAAAAAACTACATTTGAAACAATGAAACTTTTTTTTCCTAAAATAGATAGAAATTGGAAAAGTGTTGCTAACAGATGGACATACAGACAAACAAGACGTTTAAAAATTGTTTTATCAGGTTGCGACTTTAATACGACATCTCATATTATATTAAATAAACTCTTGGTATCTGTTACCAAGAGACCGATTACCAAAACGTAAAGAATCGGACCCTGCGAGTCACTCATCGTAAGTTTACCTGGTTATTCGAAAAAAAAACATTTAACTTGTTTGTAGAATATTTTGACTACTAGTTACAACAGGTACTTCAGAGGGCATTCCTACCAACTATGTTTTTGGAAAAATCACAATTAGACGTAAATAGTGGCTGTAATAAATTATTTATAATCATTTGAATGAATGTTTATTCTCCAACTGATAGCTAACCCAATTTTATCTCTCTTTTGTAACATTTATTGATTTAAGTTGTAAGTTGCAGTCAACCTTGCGGTGATCACTGGTTTTAATTTGTGATATTTATTTTACTGACAGTTGGTGCTATTAGGAAAGAATTTGAATTTGATTGAATTATTACAGAACCTGACGAGACAAGTCTATAATGATTGGTCTCAAGTCTCAAATAACTCGCATAACTTGGTAAATAAATAAAATTGCAAGGAAAACATTGAACAAAACTATGGGGAGCTGGAGAGATCTATCGGTGGGGAAGCGAAACAGTTTGTACGAAGATAACCGCACGTGGTGGCATAAAAGTGTTTTTTTTTGTGTTTTACCCGCGGGAAATTGATTGAGATAGGTGCCGGCCTTAAAAAAATCGTCTTAAGATATAAAAAAATGAGTTTTTGCTTATTGCAGCTAGGTTGCTATAATAGAAAGCGTTCGTATGCTGGTCGAATGTTAGTTTTGTATTGCACCACACATACTTTTTATTATTATAAATTGGAACAAACACTGAAAGACCGAGCGGAGCTCGGAGTACCTGATAGACCGAGCGACAGCTCGGCTTACCAGGTTTTATGACATAACACCATAGACACGGTAGATAATACAGTACAAATTACGAATAAATATACATATTTGTAATTAATATGGTAAAAAATAGCGAAAACATTTTCAAGAAGTGAATAGAAACTAGATTTTAGATTGGATTGAATAGGAAAACCGAAGTTACTGGTCGTAACTTTTTTATATTGAGCTATTTTGCGACCGGTATTATAATCAGCCTTCGGTAGCAAACACATTTATTATTCAAAAGCATGCTGTAAGGGTTTGATCAGATTCGGCGTATGGTCTTCCCTTTAGCAAGCTAAGGGTCACGTGGATGTTTCACGTTTACGAGTGTTTAGAATACATAACTGCTAATAGACTGCATATTATAGTACACAACTGCTATAAGTTTACATAAAGATGGGACATCCACGTTTTATTTAACATCTATGGCCTGGTCTGGGCGATAACGTACAATAGAAGTAGTTTTTATGACGTTGTTTATGTTGTTATTTCCGGTGCATATTTTTTTAATTGATAAGGCTTGGTTGCCGTTTGATCAAGTATGTAGTCTAAACTGTATTGCTAATGGAACATCGAGCTTGAATGGCTCCAAAATCGGCAGGTATTAAAATCTGTACTTGCCGAAAGAATTCCAATCGAATTCTGTTCAAAAATGTTTGTAGGAATGCAAAGTATTATAATTGAGGTAATTATAATACTTTGCATAGGGGTAATTTTCTGAGGTAATTTTCAATATTATTCTTATTTTTCGCAGATTTTATTGGCGACTTTATTAAAGTTTACAAAACTTGGGGCAATTTACAAAATTGATATTTTCCTCTAGTGGTTCTTTGATGGTCGTTAAACTACGTACTCTTACTTTAGAAGCAAATTTTGTTTGCAATGTAGGTAGCGGCGGTTCTTATAAAATCTCCTATCTCATATTTTATAAATTACAGGTTTTGAAAAAAAACTTTGAAATGACTAGCTTTATACTTTCACACATATCCACGAAATTTTAATTAACAAACAAAAATACGGGAGGAGAAATTAGTGAAAACGAGTTGATGAGACTTATTAACATTAATGCTTTCATAAGAATTATCGCCTGCCAAAATAATATCCCCTTCTAAACTAAAGTAAATCTTCGAGCTTGAAATGTAAGCCATGACATATAGTTGACAAGTTTCAAACTAAGAGTTCTGTAAACAGCATCAAATATAAAGTAAATCGTCCAGGTTGGAATCAAATCATTGGAGTAGCAGTTTTGGAACAGTCATAAATGGACCACACTCAGTCTATCAGAATAACATTTCGAGCATCTGGTGGGTCGCTGGTGGATCTTCATAATCTCGTAGGATTTATTCCTGTTGATGGTTGTACCGAAACCGGTCAAACAGTTTTTTTTTTAATCCTACCAGTTAGCAATTATTTCATCATCTACAGAAAGATAATAAATTTGTAATTCCTAGATAAATAAAATTAAAAGAAACTTTAAATGATGCACCTTTCAGACAAGTGTACCTTTATGTTAAATGCTGAAGTGAACAGACAACCCAGACAGGTCAGTTTTATAGCTTTCATTACCCTAATTAAGTTTTATTAATCAGTAGTGCGGGCGATGAATTGTAAGACAGCTTACAATTCATTTCAGCAAAAATGTTTCGAATAAAGTTACATTACTTTATGTCCTGCACAATATTATTTTCACATATGTAGAGTGTTCCATTCATATTAAACACTATCTAAACATATATTTAGCCAAAGTTTGCTTCATGTGGATCAGTAATTTATACATTAAGCTAATCTAATTTTATTGCATACAACTATTCATCTATTAAGATTTTAAGAAAAATACTTAAATATATCGATCATATACAAAAATACTTATACATATCGATCTAAAATCGATTGATTTTAGATCGATATGTGATATTCGTATATCTTTCATAAATATATAAGAAGAAAGATATGCTCAAAATTTAAACAAAATAATAGAAAATAGTGTAAGACTGACACGACTTTTTATTGTTTTGTTTAAATAATAGAAAATCTTGTGAATATAGCTATGAGAAGTATCTGGTGTATCACGCCAGATATTTAAGTTTTATTTTTGTGGAACAAACTACTGGAAACTGCGTTTTAAGTTTTGAACGGATCGCAGTAACGCATTCAACTTTTGAGAGATGGGATGGGGTTGCTATAAACGGTAAATACTATGAAGGCAAATGCGGCTGAAAATCTTAACTCCATCATATTTGAATCGATAGTTGTGGTCACGAAAATAAAGTTTGAATTTTGTTTGCGTTTACTAACTTTGAACAAACTGGGAACCACGTCTTAACTTTTGAACGGATTACAGCCGTATATTCAAATTTTGAAAGGATGGATTGGCTCCTATAAACGGTAGAGACTATGAAGTCCCAATGCATATGCGGTCTAAAAATTCAATAATATTTAAATCGATAGTTATAGGAGTATCTATTTGTAGTTTTCGTTAACTATACGAAGCTATATATGTACCTATATATTACGAGATTTTATATCTATGTAAGATAATTTAAACATGAACAATACTGTTGTAAAATGTAAATAACGATGTAATGGTCATTTGAAAATTACGAAATTTTCTATTATTCAATAAACATCTTGTATAATATTAAAAATTTGTAAAAGTGTCATCGCTTAGAAGATAGTTTTAACTAACCAAGTACGAAAGTTTGTCTAATTGTTTCATAAATAAAACGAAATTAAACATAAATAACTAATTCGAAAATTTAAAAATTGTAGAGATTGAATCCAAGAGTTACAAGACATACCTACATATACATCGCATAGACATAAAGTTATACATCGCTGAGTGTGACGTCACAATTCTAGAATTACTTATCTGGCGAATCCAATCTCTCCGACGACAACCTATCTTAACGATGGTTTTCCTGAAGTAATGGAAAATTCTCGCACGACTCACGTACAAATAAAACCGACTTCGGGCTCCAATCACTCCTCAAATTCCCAAGGATCCAAGGATACTCTTCAAGGAATAAATTATAGCTACCAGTGCACGTCGAATGACACATGGACAGGACATAAGCTATACAGGTATGTACAGTATTATATTTCGAGAACGTTCTCGGAAATTTTGATTTTTACTTTTAATTACCCTATACATTTTTTGCTTTATTTGAGTGTAAATTAGGTACAATTTCCCTAAACCTTACCTTTTATGGTGAGATTATAGCTAATAATATCATATCGGGGATAAACATAAGGCTTGCTTTGCTACAGTAAGAGCTAAATATACTAACCAAGTCGAGTTGAAACCGTTCATAGAATGTCTGATTTATACCTCAATCTTCAAATGTAGTCGCATAAATCTTGAAATCTTGGTTACGATTTGATAATCCCCAAGGCCGGGAAAATCGGAAGAAGGAAAATCTTGTTGCCGCAATATCTGAATTATTTGGTGGGTTTATTCGAAATTATCAAGATTCCTTTAGTATCGCTACATCTGCATGCATTGACGAAATACTCGTTGGTTGCAGGGGACGTTACCGGATTAAAGTACTTTGGCTCACATATGCTTGAAGTAACTATGTGTAAAATGTCTATATTTATTGTGGCAAAGATCGTGGCTAAGCCTTTGTTCAACACCCATCGCAACATCACCGCGGACAAACTGGTTTTCGTCGGTAGAACTTACTTACCGAGTTAGTGCTAACAAAAAGGACTTATCTACATTGGTACTGTTAGCAGAAATAGAAGAGAAATTCCTCTCAAATTTTTGCCTAATAAACATATAGAAGTAGGAAGTACTCTTTATGGACTTAAGGAAACTTTGACCATGAGCGCTGTTAGTGACCGATAGACCATCAAGCCGCAGATTATTGCGTTTTATAACACCACTGAGAGAGGGAGATTCGATTTATGAGAAATGCCCTAAAAGTTTTACAGGCCGTCGGACACTGAGGTGACCTATAGTTCTATTTTATTACCTAATTGATATCTACAGAGGTTGGACAAAAATATGGAAACACCTAACGAAAAACACATTTCAGCAGTAATTTTTACAGCTGTGGCCTTCTTATTTTTCGTCACAATCCTCCTTAATGATCGTCTGCCACGATCACTAAACACACACTTTCGTCTGCGCTGTGATTTAGCGGATGATGGTTCCCGCATTTCAAATATGCGGAATAAATCTTCGATACAGTACCTCTTGAAACACTAAACACCTCGGCTACCTTGCTCACGGAAGCACTAGCCATGCGCGCTCCAATAATTTGGCCACGTTCGAAGTCTGTTTAGCCCTGCGATGATACAATTGCAATTTCACAGAACAATGCCCAACAACTACCGGCCTCCGCAGCGTATTTACGGCGTTGTATAGGTGGCGTCAGCAGGCGAGAACACCAGCGTCACCGATACATTTCACTAGAATAAACATTTCTTTTCAAGCATACATTTCACGATGTGTTTCCGTAACTCATGTATATTGTAAACGCATATATTTTGCATCAATCCTATAGAGATAATCCGACTTTACCAGACAAAACACTACATATTTGCAAAACAACTGGTCGAAAAACACGTGAAGGGGCGAGCAGAAAATGTACACACACCTCGAGATATATGAGGAAGTATACACTGAATTCTTGGGATCTCCAAACACATTAGAAAAAAGAAGAATATAACTCTGCTTCGAGTGCAAAAAACCAATGTGCCTACAGTATACTAAGCCGATTTGAAACAGCTGCAATGATATTACACTGAGTCGTGCTGCAGAGCTCAATTCTCGTATTTTTCATCTGAATTTAAATTCTGTTATTGTATCCTTATGTATTCTATCATCCTGTATTTATTAAAACACATTTTCTTGACATTAAAGTTAACATTTGTAGCGTTTTCCACATACTTTAAAAGAAATATATTTTTTACGAATTAATTGATAATTTCTTAATGAGTTTTGTTAGTTCCGTGGCCTACTAGCTTATTTAACTTAACTGATAATAGTAGCCGCACAATTTGATTATCGGATGTAGTGTTTTAGTCTTAATAACGGACGTGTCATCTCACAGGCGACCACTGCAAGAGACACGTCCGTGGTTAAGGGTTAAAATAAAAATCGAAGTGTCCGAAGATTTTTTCGATATATTTGAAATTCAATCTCACCCAAAAAACTAAATGTTGGTGCAATATCCGCCAACAATGCATTTTGTGAATACTTAGTTTTGTGAATGTTTAGTATTAATACTTTTTAATAATTTCGAAAACAGAAGAACATTTCATGTTCATAATTCATTTATAATAAATACGCGTTAATTTCGACGTTTGTTGGTTACAACGTGAATAACTGGCTGCCGCTAGCAGCCGAAATACCCATTTATGCTGCCATCAAGGTGGTTAAATTATCGATTACTGAAACATGGTACCTAATTACATACAGAACACAATGCCTGATGCTGTTCCAAGAATTTTGCTTCTGAGAACTAGACACCATCGCTAATTTTACCTTCACTGACTTACACTTTAAATTAAAGGTGTTCAGCACCAAGACTATAATGGCTATAATATTTATGCCTAATAGTGAAGTAAACACATTGGTTTATAATTCAAGCTAAAAATATAGAGAATTTAATTATTTTAGCTGTATTGCATCCATTTTGTTTAACGAAATGTGGAAGGCTTTGAAATAACTTTATTATGTTCCAATGGTATCAATAGTATCATAATACCATCACAAATTGAAAAGTTTCGTTAAATGTTACTTCCACCTGCCTTCAGGTGGATGGCAACCTCAAATTGCTTCCAATCTGAAGAGACAAGTTTTCAAATAATTACTTTCTTAATTGGTTTCAAGATTTTCGATAGTTTGTTTGCAGATGTTGGGAGACGTTTATACAATGTATAATAACGTAGCTATGCTTTCTGTGTGAGCTGCTACATAAGCGAAACGCGGTCTGGCAGATATACTTGCACCCCTACTGCAAAACACTCGAAACATATTGTTCCTTGTTTTAAAATATAATTCCTGTTTAGTTTCAGGTGCATTCAGCTTCAATTCTCTCTTTACATGTACTTGACTTAAAACCAGCCACCGTGAGAAGTTGCATAAACTAAATTTACTGCATACTGTATAAGTAGTGCTGAACGAAGGAACAGTTCTACCGCATGGTAGAAAGAATGTATCTTGTACATTCAGCACCTTAAGTTAGTTGCAATTCGAAACGCACTAGAGAGATAATTAATACGTCCTCTGAGAATTGAATTGCTGCTTAGACGCTATAGAGGCATGCTTCAATGTATACCTAATGAATTCCATTTAAGCTACGGCACCGTGGGAATAATTTTAATTGTGTGCCCAATGAAAATTCATTAACAGCAGTTGGAAAGAGGAGTTGGCAGAGCAGCCGACTAGTGATTGGAAGGTCGCGGGTCCTTCCAATCACTAGTTGGCTGCTCTGCCACTGAGCTACCCGAGGACTCGAATTGAACACCGCTCGTTGGAAACACATTTCTACATTCATGTTTATTTGTCAAAGTACATCATGCGTCCGACGTCCATACGTCAAAGTATGCAAACGCTCCAGCCACGTTGAAATAACGATGGAAACTGGATTAGAACGCACTCCGTGATGTTATAATTATTTACATTTAACCTAATGGTAGTATTTTTTAAGAAAATTGAATGAAGAAAAATAGTGTCCTGGAGCGGGGTTCGAACCCGCGACTTTCCCATCACTAGTTGGCTGCTCTGCCACTGAGCTACCCGAGGACTCGAATTGAACACCGCTCGTTG